>VZTI01001653.1:391228-434638 GCA_013397865.1 Struthidea cinerea | reverse complement strand
GCCTGCGGCGGCCGGCTAGCGCGGGATGTGCGATCCAGGGACGGATTACCGCGATCCTCCCCCTAAACCGGCGGATAATCCAGGGCGACGCCGTCATCCCCACATGCAGCACCCAGCGGGCGCGCAGGCTGCGCCTCGGGAGCGCGTTCTGAGAGCTGACGGTGCTGCCGGGCCGCTGGCAGGGACCGTGCCCCATCGGGTCCGCTCCGTCCGCTGCAGAACTGTCACATCCTGGCACAGAAGGCGACGATGGTTTTCGATGCCGATATTTTATCCACGTGGGCAACAAAAGTATATCAATAGGGCTGGATGGAGGAGAGGGACATCGGAGACATCAGCTAGGGTACAGAAGCATCCTCCCCACTCTGTCCTATAGGCATTATTTTGCCTTTTTTCTCAATAATCACCTTCAGTGCTCATTTCTCACAGCAGGATGTGGTAAAAATAGTTACCAGTTTGTCTCAAGCAACATTTGTTATCTCTTTTGGCTGCTTTTCTATGCTTCCTGGCACACTTCTCCACAAACTACCACAGGATGCAGCACAGCAAAACTCACCTCACCCTTAATTTGTACAATCCTGCCTCAAAGCACTTCTGTCCAGCAGATGCATGGTTCTGGGTATGGCCGACTAAGATCCCCAGGTGGCACAACTTAGGAGATAGTACCAGCTTGGAGGCTTCACAAAACAATGAGAATTTCCAGGAAGGCCTCAGAGAGAGGACGTGAGATGAGGGAGATTGTTCCAAGCTCAGTCAGGGCACAGGTGAATTTTTTTGAGTGGTAATAAGAGGAAGGGAAGAGACTCGTAAGGACAACAACAGCTCTTGCATCCTGAGATGCTGGAAAGAAAACAGAGACTATGGTATGGGCAAAAGTGAATCTCAGAGAATGAGCTCAATATGATGGGCCAGTATAGTTAATCTGTTGTCATAGTACATCTTAAAAGAATGATCCCTAAATTACCATGTCCCCTCAGTACAGTTTGGATAATTCCATCCTTCCCAGCTTTCAATTAAGCAAAGCAGTGAGATGAAAAAGTAAAGCTAAAAGCCACATCTTTGAGGAAAGGTAGGTATAAGCAGTTCTTGCCAAGATGGTTGTGTTGTCATGCAAACTTCCTCTCTTCATTCAGGGATTTTGCTAACATATTTTTAGTAGGAATACTGTTTTAACCCATCATTATGCCCAGTCACTTGACTGCACCTAAAATTCACTTCTAGTCTTCATCTTTTCTTCAGCCTACCACCACTCACTGGAATTGTACACTCAAGCTGCTACAGCAATTGCTGTTGTGTCAAACATTTCTCTTTCTGACAGCTTCTTTAAAACTCTGCTGATGGTTCAAAATATGAACTCAGAAAATCCCCAGATTGTTTATATCATTTGAAATAGAATGTTGAAGTACATTTAAACATCATGGGAACTACTGACCTGTGAACTTCATCTCTTTGCCTGGGAAGATCATGGAACAGATCCTCCTAGAAGTTATGCTATGCCACATGGAGGACAGGGAGGTGATTCAGGACAGCCAACATGGCTTCACCAAGGGCAAGTCCTGCCTGACCAACCCAGTGACAATATACAGTGGAGTGACTACAGCAGTGGACAAGGGAAGAGCTACAGATGTCGTTTGTCTGGACTTCTGTAAGGCCTTTGATATAGCCCCCACAACATCCTTCTCTCTAAATTGGAGAGATACAAATTTCATGTGTGGACTGTCTATTGGATGAGAAATTGGTTGTTTGATTGCATCCAGAGGGTAGTGGTCAATGGCTCAATATCCAGGTGAAGATCAGGGCCAAATGATGTCCCTCAGGGATCTATACGGGGACCAATGCTCTTCAACGTCTTCACCAATGACATATACAAAGGGATCGAGTGCACTCTCAGTAAATTTGCAGATGACGCCAAGCCAAGTGGTGCTGTTGATGGGCCTGAAGGATGGGATGCCATTCAGAGGGACCTGGACATGCTCCAGAAGTGGGCCCTTGGGAGCCTCATGAGGTTCCACAAGGCCAAGTGCAAGACACTATACCTGAGGCAACCCAAGTTGGGGGATGAATGGATGGAGAACAGATCTGTGGAGAAGGACTTGGGGTGGATGAAAAGCTGGATGTGACCCAGCAATATGTTCTTGCGGTTCAGAAATCTGACTGTATCTTGGGCTGCATCAAAAGCAGCGTGGCCAGAAGGTTGAGGGAGGGGATTCTGCTCCCTTCTTTGGTGTGATGCTACCCCACCTGAAGTGCTGCATCCAGCTCTGGGGTGCCCAGCACAGGAAAGACATGGACCTGTTGGAACAAGTCTTTGTCCAGACAAAGGAGGTCCATGAAGATGCTCAGAGGGCTGGAGCACCTCTCCTATGAAGACAGGCTAGGAGTTGGGGTTGTTCAACCTGGAGAAGAGAAGGCTCCGGGGAGACCTTATAGCACCTTCCAGTACCTAAAGGGGACCTACAAGGGAGCTGAAGAGGGACTTTTTGCAAGGGCATAAAGTGATAGGACAGGGGATAATGGCTTTAAACAGACAGAGGGTAGGTTTAGGTATAAGGAAGAGAAATTTTACAATGCGGGTGGTGAAACACTGGAACAGGCTGCCTATGACTGGTAGATTCTCCATGCATAGGAACATTCAAGTTCAGGCTGGATGGGGCTTTAAGCAATCTGACTGAGCTGAAGATGTCCCTGGTCATTGCAGGCAGGTTGGACTACATGGCCCTTAGAGGTCCCTTCCAACCTGAACTATTGTATGATTCTGTGTTTTTGTGATCATCGTAACCTCATTTCTCATAAGGCTTGCATATGTTCAACATTATGTACACGTGGGTGTCCTTGATCCATCTTGCATGTGTAATTATTTAGAATACAGTCACACAGAAAACTATTTTCAGGACAACTTCCAAAAGGCAAATCTCCAGACCAAAAGGTTATGCAGTTTGACCCGTTCAAGAGACCCACCCCTGTTATGCAGAAGTAATGCTAAAAAGTGATGAGTGATTCTTGCTATATTATTACTTGGGAGAAAGGGTTTGATTAACACAACTAAACATTTCCTGTAAGGCCTAGATTTTCAGGAATTAATCTGTCAGTATTAGAACCCTATTTCTGCATTGGATTAAATTAGTAGAGACAGGACTAAATAATAGATGTAACTATTCCCTCCTTTCCCTTCTCTCCCAAAAAACCTGAATGAGGAAAAAGTCTTGAAAGGTCTTCTCCCATATCAGGACAAAACTAAAAATAGAACAAAAAATGTTCTTTCCCCTCCCTAAGAAGGAAAAATCTGCTTAACCCCGAAGTAACCTATAACCTGATGTATCATCTCAACATACTTGAGCTTCTTGAACACTGAATAAAGTGCCTACAGAATTCCTACTTCCAAAGCTCTAACCAGGTATACTTGTATTGTTTATTTCTTATCAGAAATTAAAAATTGTAAAAAGCATCTGTCTTAAGTGAAATCTACCTCATTTAACTAACAATAACAAGCAACTCTTTCTAGAGTTTTCCTGCCACTTAAAATAACACAGAGATTGCACAAAGGAACACAAAAGGTCAGCTGTAAATAGCATATTTTATCAGTTGAGGAGTCTGAAGCACTGGAAGTCTCTTCTAGTCCCTTTTGTGTACATGTGTGAGCAAAAACGCTACAAATCCTTCTTTGGCGTGGTATAATTCATTTTTTCCTGCTTCACATACACTTTGGCACAAACTAGGCAGCTTGAGAAAGACATGGTCCTCTAGCACACTGACAGCCTGGGGAAAAGTTTCCATTCTAGACCACAATGTGCAGATGCAGCCCTGGCCCTGCCATGGCTTTGCCATGGTGGTGGAGTTCCTGAGCAACTGCAAGTTCATGCTCTTTCCAAGTTTATTTCTCTCCCTCAAAGACTCTTCTGATGCTAGTCAGGCTGTTGCACTCCTGTACAGACACAGCAGGAAACCTAAATATCAAAGAGAATCTTAACCACCTCCACTTCAATGTAAGCAGAGTTCACATGCGGTAAAAGCCTCCTTAAAAAAAAAAAAAAAAAGAATAAATTACTTGCCACTACAGTCAGCCTTTTCTTCCATCTTAATTTTCCTATAAGAATGGCATGTTTTCCTCTTGCTCTGGTATTCTGCGGCAAGGACATGAATGCATCCTCAAGGTCCCTAAAGCTACGTCCTCCATAGTAGGAAGCACTAAACTTAGAAAATCTTTAAAAGGTCAGTCTCAGGCCAGCTGCTGAGCAAACAAAGCTGATAGATGTGCCTCATTTGTTCCCTCATGTCTGCTCCATTGTTTGTTTTCTTCTTTTATGTGTATCCTTCCAGACAGGTTGATTTGTTTAACTACACGCAGGTCAATGTCTGAACAGCGCACCTGAAAGCACCAGCAACACAGAAAGAGAAAACAGAGAAAAAACAGATGATGATGATGATGATGATGATGACATTCTGCTTTTAAAGCATAACAGAACTCCTGTCAATATCAACAGTCTGGTGCACAGACTGAGGTCAGAGTAAACTCTTTGTGCAGTAACTGAGTAGTTGTGGAGATGATGCATTCTCATCTTATTATAAGAGGCCAAACAAAGGGGAGAAACATCTTTTGTGAGGTCACCATGACTTGTGCCATCTTGCTATACTTTCTTTCATTCTCTCTGTTGCTTCACCTATTTGCATGTCTCCGCCTTTCTTCCCTTTGCACTTCTTTCCCCATAGCAACTCTGCCTTCATACATCCTACTTCTGCCTCCTCCCACATGAAGAAGCCACGTAATAGCACGGGGTGAACTTCAGAGGGGAAATTGCAAAGACAAATTGTTGTTAGCTGATGTAGCCTTGTAGCAAGCTCTCTAGCACTATAGGCTATGAGCCAAAGTAGGGATGAAAGAAATAGAGATAGACGAAGGATAAGTGGAATAAAAGAAGTTTAAAAAGTTTTAAAGTAGAGAGCAGAAAGTTATATAAGGTGACCTTTTACCTAGGCTTGTCTGTTCAAAAGACCTGACAGTACACGCTCAGGCTAGTTAGGTCCCCCACAACCACATACTAATCAGGAAATAAATCAATGATTACGTATCATGAGAAAGGCTTGTTGTGACATGGATTCATCTGCCACTGAATCCATGTTCATGAAGAGGTTCCTATCTTCAGGCACATAAATTCCCATTTTTTCAGAGCAAGTTCCTGGAGGAATGATAAAGTTCATCTTCAGGAGGCTAGCTAACAGTTCATATTTCTAATTAGCATAGAGATTTACAAGGTGTAAGTATTGAAAATGCTTTCCTCCAATAAGATAGTATAACACACATTTTATTCAACATTTGAAACATGGACTACAGCAATTAAGATGAAAGCTTAGCACAAATGTTAAATAAAAAGAAACTTAAATGCTTTATTGCATTCCTGGAACTTAGTTACCAAATCACATCTGGGGATCCCTACCTCTTATTGTGCCTTCAAGGAAAGATCATCTTCTCCAAAGCATTGCCACTAGGCTTTCACATCAACACCCAAGTCACAACAGGTACAGAGGAGTAGAGGTCACTCTTCTCATAGCCACCACTTTAAGTTGGTTATATTTCCTACACTGTTGCGTGCTTTGAGTTTCATACTTTAGTTTGTACTTATCAGTGTCGTGAGTAAATCTAGATCAGATTTTTGCAGAATTGGAGTTCATGGACAGATATTCAGATGAGTGTCAATAGAGACATGTTTCCTAGTCTTAGCTGTTATTGAATAATAGCCATTTGCTGTTGGATCCTGAGACATGATGAACACTGGTGGACATTGTTGCCGAGTTTGTGGATGATATTTCAGGACATATAAGCACTGTTGCTTTTCCCCTAACTAGGAGCAGCTTTCAAGTGAGTAAGTACAATTCTTTCCCTGGAATGGTGAGAGGTACACAATTAAGCATCATATCCTCTGTCTAGGTAGGTAGAAACCACACTTTATTTTTTTTCCCTTCTTCCAAAGCCAAAATTTGTTATTCCTCAATCATATCCTCTTACTCAATTGTTGTGACATATTGTGTTGCTCTTTAATGCTTTAGTGTGTTCTCTGTAAAGTTCAAAGTTAATTACACCAGAAGGTTCACTGCCCTTCTGCTTTTGTTACTGGATGCACTGTAAGACTCATCCTATTCACACCACAAGCCTGTTAAATTTTTGCATACAAAGCAGAGCCCATGTTCTGCATTCAGGATTCCTGCTGCTGTGAACTATTGGAACATATGAAACATCAGTGATGTTGGCTACAGCATCTAAAAGTCAACCTCTGCAAGCACAATGAACTAAAATAATGGAAGAAAGTATATGCTTCAAATCTGTAATAAACTCTTTACAAATTATTTTAAAATTTAAAATAATTTTTAAATTTGAAACATTTTATTTTAAATATATTAAATAAAAATTCTCAAACATTCAGCCAAGAATTATAAGCTATTTCTCTACAAAAAGATACAAGAAAAAAGGGCAGTATGGTATGTATTAGCAGGGTGAAACATAATTTTTATATCAAGATACCTCCAAACAGAAATCCAAAGAATACAGCAAACAAAATATGAGAGGACATATAGTCATCTTACTCAATGCAAACTGTACTAATTAAGCAGATGATAAGTTAGAGACCCTAAGTGAAGCCCTAAGTCTACTTTTGCTTCTTAACATAGTTGTATAAAAGGGAATTGGGATTAAATCTCAGTGGTATAGGGAAAAAAAAGTGTCATGTGATATAACAATGTAAGTTTCCAAGAAGATGAAATTGAATTAACTTACTGAAGTTTCAGTGCAAGAAAATATCCCACTTAGAAAACACATTTATTTAATGAAGTGTTTTTTTGTTTCTTCTCCCTTCTCCTTTCTGTCCTAGCTGTGGTTACCATTTTGGGGAACAAGAAAGCCGCTGCCTCATATGTTTCCCATGAGTTATCAGGAAGTAGCTTTCACAGATATAAAACCTACCACAAATTCATGGAGATGTTCTTATCTGTATTAATATAGGAGTTAGGGTCTAAAACCTTTAAAAGAAGAGAATAAGCCCTTTGAGTGGGCAAGATTACAAGACTGTAAAGAAGCTGTAATCCATTTCTAAGTGAAGTGGAGGAGTTACTAAAGTTTATATATGGGAATTCTTTTATATATGTGTCAGCTGGAAGTGTTGTTACTTAATGCGCACTCATCATTAACAGGCACTCTTTCCAGCTCTGCTGATAGTGAGATTACAACTTAAAAATGAAATAAAATTTTTGTTTTCCCTCAGTTTTGTTGTTCTGCTTTCTCATTTTTCCTGTCTTCTGTTCTATGAACTATTCTGTCCTGTAATGCAATACAAATGCAACCAGACTAAGGAAATGGATGACGTCTCTACTGTAGGGCAAAATGGGAAAGAACTGAATAACTCATCTTCTTCTTTTTTTTTTTTTTTTTGGATCTTGCACACAGACATAAGCGTAGTGAAATTTAGTGGGCATACATAACTGAACTTTGCAAGTGAGTAAGAGATATCTGCTAAACCCTGGGGTCTTCAGTGTGCTGGAACTCTATTCTAAAAGCAGCCATTTTGTAATCAACTCCTGCAGAGCTCCAGCAGGAAGGACCCAGCAAATGTCCCAGGTGTTCTGACCTTCTGACCCATGGATCTGCTGTCAGTAAAGCATGTTTCAAACACCAGTAGCTATCTGCATCTGAACTAGCTTATTTGCTGGTGGCAACTGCTGGAAGTTTATGAGAAATCCTTTGGCACACAGGATAGGAGATGGCTGCTTACGAAAAGTCTGTTTGGGAAGAGTCTGGAGTCCTAGGGAGCAACTGAGGCACAATAATTAAAGTAGGGATTAGATGAACCTAAATCAATATTAACCAGTGGTAAAAATGCCATGTTCTCCACTTCAAAGAATTTTCAGATCCTATCTGTTCCTAAAGGTTTATTCGTCTTTTCCTACGCCTAGACTTGGAAGACAATGTTTTGGGCGCAGTTACATATCCTCTAGTTTCTTCCCTATCTTACTCTGGCAACTGTAATAGGTTTACCTGCGGAAGGATTTCTTCAAGGGGTCTGGTACTGTGCAACGAGGAAGAGGGATTGTTGGGATTCCCTTTCCGAGGAGGTGGTGTTTCCCACTCTGCCAGAGGCTGCTTAGGTGTCCCCCCGTACCGGAGGTTCCACATGCATTTCTTTCTCCCCACACTACAGAGAGCCTGTGAAGTGCTTTGGTAGAGCTGAGTTGGGAATAATGCTCTTGGGAGGGGAAACAGCTTCAGTCAAATATTCTTTGAACGGTAGGTTACTGTAACACTAGCTAGATCTTTCAGCTCTGCTAACCCACATACAAGAAGGTAATCTCTCAGTCTCTTTTTCTCAAACTCACATTTTGCTTTTTTTCTACTTTTCAACATAGCATGTTTTTGTTTGTCTTTGTCAGGAGCATTCCCCCAAAATTCACCTTGAGCGCTGGGCTGCCTACTCCTGGTCTAAACAGGAGGTGAACAAAGCTTAACCATCAGAGGAGGTTGGATTTATCAATCATATTCACAAATAGAAAGCTAGGAAAGGGTTGTGAGTAGACCAGACTATTTTTCATGAAGCCATATTATCTCTAACATATTTTTCTCATTTTCTCTAATTCTGTATCATGATTCCTTACTGAGATCTTGACTCTTACTCCCAGTTTGTGTATTACCTGCCTCAGTTACCTAGATCTTGCATGTTTACATGAGGACATCCATTCTTTCTCTCAATCTTTTTATTCCTAGATCGTGATTATTTTTTTGTTCATTTAGCTTGGACTTTTCCCTCTTGGTTCTCATGTTTCTTGAAATGAGGTACTAACACACACTGTGCTTGCTACAAGTTGCCATGTTGATCCTTTTGTATCCTCATGACACTCATTCTCTGAATCCTTTAAAAAGCTTTGCTTTTTCATAACAGTATGACGTGGCTGACTCACAATCAGTTTGTGATTCACTGTATGCCCTAATCCATTCTGAAAAATGTTTCCAATAAATGTACTACTTTATCTTGTGATTATAAGTGAGAATAAAACATTATATATGCTGACTTATAATCCTATTTATTTCACTAGCTTGTCAAGAGAATTTTGAACTGTACATTTCTCCCTCAAAGTGCTTGAAACTCTTTCCAGCTTGGTGTTTCCCACAAGTTTGATAAGTATAATCTTGCATGTAATTAATGAACAGACTGAGGACAGATGCCTGCATAACCTCATTTTGATATGCTTTTACAGTTTGGTAGTGACCAGCTGCTCTGCATATGCTGTGGTTACATAAGTTTGCTATAATCGTGGCTTTTCTATCTAGCACAGCAGTATCAGATCAGTACATTTTCTGCCAGCTTGATTGTAAAGTGTAATGAGGGAGGATACCAAAACTCACGAATGCCAAGATCATACAGCTATCACTTCTTCTCCTGTATATGCTCTGCCCTCACTGAGAGAAAATAGGTGACCATATTGGGCTGGCATTGTCAACCATTCCTAACAGAAATAATGTGCTTGCAGTGTTCGCCTTATATCCCCTTAATTACATCTTACTTTCTGCTTTGGCATCATTGGAATTTTTTTTCCCATCCTTTCTGTTTGGTAACTTGATTTAGCTTTTTTGTTTGTTTGTTTTGTTTCGTTTTGTTTTTGTTTTTTTGTTTGTTGGTTTGGTTTGGTTTGGGTTTTTTTTGCCATGGTTTTTTTTGAGTTTTGAGGTCAAGGTCATTGTTTAATCAAAGTGATTTTTCTACACTTTACTATTCCTTGAATCGAGATGGTTTGGGCACATGTAACATCAGATTTTTTTCCGAATGATTTTTGATTTTTACTTCCTTCACATGCAGTATTATCTAGAAATGTGGAGAGTTCCAAAGATGCTGTATTAAAGTTGTCTTTCTTTCACTCTCTTGTTATTTCACCAAGTTGTGCAACTGGTTTGATACGTTAGTTTACTCATCTAGATTTGCTCAGATTCAAATCTAAAAGCCTGCCCTATAGGATGCCTGACATACTCTATATCCGCAGAATCTCTCAAACTCTACCTATGAATGAGCTTCCTCCTGCTGTACCTGCAGATAGCTCTTAATTTGAGTAGTGAGCTTGACCTTAGTATGGTTTTATTTGAAAACTTCCCCTTAAAATTTTGTCTCCTGAATCATCCTTATGCAGTGCTCTATAGTAAAGTCGTACCATAAGGAAGATCTTTCCTCTGCAATTACTTGATCCAATCGCCTGATGAGTTCCGGATCTCAGAACAGGCACTCGCGTTCTCAGTGTGCAAATCACGGTGTCCTGTCATTCTCCAGCACAAAACGTTCTTCGAGACCAGCACCTGTCTTGTGAACCACCCTACCACGCTTGCTACGCAAAGGAAATACCAGTGCGTAAGCAAAGCTCGTCCTGCTTATTTGTCGTGGTGTGCGATCATGTAGGATGTTCAGCAGCTGGACCCGCTGTTTTCGTTATTTGGTTAGTCAGATAAAAGGCGGTAGAGGGACAAAGTAGTGGTGCCTTTCAGCACTAACGCATCATTCCTGCAGCGCGGCACTTCCCGGGATGATGGCAAGGTTCCCTTGGTGAGCTTCTGCTGACACCTACTGCCAGAGCTGAACGCAGCAGATAACGCAGGGGAAGACACGGTCCCTCCCACAGGATTCTTGGCGTGTAGCTTTGCATTCGGACTACCAGTGTTGTATGGAAAGAGGTAAATACCATCCATAGTTTTATAGAAATAGGTTATATAGACCAGAAATGGCAAAGGCCCCAGGAGAAATTTGGTTGGTTGGTGATTTTTTGGTTTTGGTGCTGGTTTTGTTTTGTTTTTATTTTTTGGGTTTTTTTTTCTGGTAAAATCAGTGAAGGACAAGAGTTAATTGAAAGTCACTTTATGTATGTTCCATGATAGAAGCTAATGAGTTTATAATGGGAAAATACTTCTCAAAGACAAAAAAAGGTTTTACTTTGAAAATATTTTTTTAATAGATGGTACATCTTCATTGTTACTGTGAGTGGTTTTACATCAGATGCAAGAAAAAGCCACTCTTCAAAGAAATTCCTGCCCAGTAGCAGGCACCTGTTTCTTTGGTTTTGAAAGCCTCCTTTTCACTTATTTCAATACCTAGAAATCACATCCAAGACAAGGAAGTGTGGTAGAAGATGCCACTTACTGGAAGGTTGTTAGTGAACTGCAATGAATTAATGAATATGAGAGCTGTAGTTTAGACCTTTATAGGTGTATAAAGGACCAAGGACTTTCTGAGCTATCAGAAAACTAGAAACTATTATAATATCTGGCTACTGGTGGTAAGGCTGTTTGTGCATGTTGGAAGGTGGGGTATTATGCTCAGCTCAGTTGCCAAAGGACAGGGCAGAAAACCAGTTGGAAGGGTTCATCTAATTTAAATTTGAAGTGTTATAACATCTAGTTTAAAAACCTTCAGGAGAAAATCTAAGGATAAAGTGGCTTTGTTTGTTTTTCTTTTTTTTCAGCCTGTTGATCCACTCCCATCATTTTGTATTTGTGAATCAGGTTCTCTCCTATGTCTTCAGCTCTGAAAAACACAGGCAAAAAACCTGTGAAATACTTCCAAATTTGAAGCATAATCACGAGTCAGGCATCACTGCTACGTGCTCTCTCTGAGAAGCATTTGATGTCTTTGTCCCCCATTTATATCCTTGACTTGGCAATTCTTCTGTACTGGAAATGCTGTTCATTCTTTAAACTGGGTATTTGCAGGGAGAATTTCACTTAGGACCAGACAGTTAATTGGGACACTTAAATACATGTGACTGTCATACAGATTTAAGTAAACCTTTAACAGCTGATGACATCAGTGACTGCATACACTGTGAACATACAAATCAATAGGGCAGTAAGTGTGTTAGTTGCTCAACCTATTTTATTTTGAGGCATTTATCTTTTAGTGTAATGGGATTGTACCATTTGTTCAATTTGTATTTGACAGAGCTCAGTGACTGCATACTAAACATTCACAGTAATTGCCATTGAGGCCTCCATATAATCAGGTTACACATCTAAGCTAATAACACTTATATTCTCCTTTTTTATAATGGTCTACTGCCCTAAAGATTGATTTTCTATTGACAGTTCCTGAACACTGACAGTCCTGATGAATCCATTTTGTGTGACAGTTGTGCTGACATCAATTCACAAAGTTATATTCAGAGTAAAAAAATGTGGGGCCTTAACTTTGCAGAGGAGTTTGCATGTGAAATAAATTTGAAATGTTTTCAAGATAGGGCCTCAGAACCAGATTTTGAGCCAAGAAATAAAAGGAAAGCATAGGTAAACAAACACAAACCAGTACTGAACAGCTTGTCTTGGATGCTGAGATTTACCTGGCATGAGAGTCAGCTGTAGAATTGTTCTTACTGAACAAGGCTGTACCTGAACCATCACTGTGAACATTATTTTTGCTGCAGCAAAGCCTTTGAGCAGGTGATTTGGATGGTTGTAATTAGTACTGGAACCTCTGCCCAGTATTTCACTTTTCATGTTGTTTTCCTAAAGCATTCATGTTTTGCTAACACACATTCCACATTTTGAGCAGCCCAAATTTGGTCTCCTGTAGGAATGCCTTCAGTGTTAACAGAGAGCCTGTAATAGCAGTGTGAATTGCTGAACCTGGTGCAATGGCAGCAGTTCAAGCTCTGACTCTGTGAAAGCAACTGAAGGAAAACATTTTTTAATTTTGGAGATCATTGGAAGGCAGTAGAAGGGGGATATGGAAGTTATTCAGTTGGATGTATCCAGGACAAGAGTTACCAGTGCAGGTCCCCAGGATAAGTCAGGTGCTGTTTTCTAACTGCCATTGGCTAACTATTAATTAACCCAAAGGTTCATGAAAGCTGAAGTTGCTCAGAGGTCATTCCTGTCCTTCCAGAACACTGCTGGCCTGCACGCTGCCTCTGAGGACCAGGAGATGAGGCGGCCTGTGACCAACACCCCTCTGGAATACCACAGGTAGCATGGTGGTGAGTGCTTGGGGCTTTTAACAACGCCTGCTTAAGTGATGGGCAAAACAAGAGATGTAGTTCAGCAGCAGTATGGAAGTGAGTGCCACATTGGCTTAACAGGAGCAAGAAGTAAAGAGCCCACACAACACTTGAAGCTGCTCTGTGCAGTGGAGCACATGCTGTTCTTGACTCCTTGTAGCTGGTACTACTAATAGTACTTATAAGTACTATCCAGTTGTGGGTCTACATGTGCTTTTTAGATGCTAGGGTGCATCTAAAAAAATGTTGCATTCATTTTGGGTGTGATGGTATTGCCATCTTCCCTCTTGCTCACACTTTTGTTTTCTCTCTCCTCTTTTCTTGAGTGTAAATGTAGAGAGCTTTCAGGGCCAGGTCAGGCTAAACTGCTAGTCTTGCAGGCTAGGCAGGATCAGCTCTGCAAGGGTTTCAATGAAGAAAACACCAGATTTTAGCTATCCTTTCTGAAGAGTGTGCTGAGGTATAGCTGAAGGCTGATAATAACTTTCACTTCTTGACAACATAGACCATATTCTAGTTTATCACAATCTGTTCTTTGGCACACTGCACAAGCCTTTTGTTTCTATTTAGCTGGAAACTTCTGTCATTGCTCTTCCGAAAAAACAAGTGCCTCTGAAAAATAATTGCTTTGACCTGGGGATGACCCATTTCCTGAGGGTAAATGACAAAGAAGAGAGGGAATAGCACTGGGTGAAGATCAAACTGAAATTTTTACATCTTCCATCCTGGGCCTGAAATGAATGCCTGGTATTTTGACTGTCAGTGCTTGGTTCTCATCAACGAAGTGGCACGGGTTCAGGTATGTCCTATTGCTGACAATTAATCACTCTTCTGACCCATTACAAATAGATTTAACTTTATAATCAGTGTGATCTTCAATCCTACTTTCTTGTTTGCCTGTGAAAATAGCACGGCTCTTGCCATGATCTTTGGTAGGACTCATTGCTACACTCTGCAGGGTACTTATTAACAAGGCAGACACAGTATTTCCTGAATTTTCCTTTAAGACTGCTTAAAGATTTAGTTACTTGTGAAATCTGTATTCAGTGATACAACACAGAACTTCCTTATCCTGTTTGCCAGATACAGTGTATAAAGCTTGTAAATAAAGATGTATTTAATTTGCATAAATTATTAGTTTGCCAGAGAATTGTGATTTTTATCAAAGATTCTGTAATGAAAGTTTATTGTTGCAGAAATTGCTTGGGCAATCAATCATGATCATAAGTCTGCATATAGCTGGAAAACTTAAAAATATCATTCATCAAAAACATCCACGTTAATTAGGGTCAAGCCACCATAAAAGATAGATTCCTCTACTGAATATTATTTATCAGTGAAATTAATGTAAGGAATAGAAAGGAGAAATGTTTTTGACTTTACAGTCAGAGTGCTTTCATAAAAACCTCTGGTTGGAGAAGTAAACAAAAACATCATAAGTTCCATTGGCTTTGACAGTACAAGTGAATTATTACACCAGGGTGCTCCCTATTATTGACTACAAAGTACTATTAAACAATAACAGAAGTGTTTATTTCACATATGTGGAGAATTGGATTGTTCCAGAGGCCAGCGATGTTACGGAAAAATGCTTTGACATTTCTTCAAAATGCAGGCCGGGTTAGCACAGGATTGTCACTGGCTGATGCCCTGAATGGTGCCCATTCTCAGTAGCTGCCACACAGTTTCACAGAGGACAGAGGCTTCCCTATTTGCATTTTTACTGCGTTCCCGCTACTTATGAAGGGGAGACTAAGGAATGAATGGGCACAGACTGCTGATTTATCCCCAAGTACAAGGCACATTGGCAGGATTGTGGAGCTGGTGATGCTGCTACCTTACTGTCATACACATAAAAAAGTATTAGTAGCAGGCAAGAATGAAAATCTGTCTCCTAATTTTCATCTTTGCCTCTTCAAACCTGCCACATATTTTAAAAGATCAGATAAAAGATTACACTGTGGAATGCATACACGTACGTACACACACACACACACACACATATTTTCTATGCTTGACAAATTACTGAAACCGAAAGGGAATGAGCATGCACAGCTCAGCTGCTGTCACTGGAAGGTGGCAGTGCTCAGTCTGTCACGGGGCCAGGCCCGGAGCCATTTTTTTCCTTAAGCCTGTGATAAAGCACAGAAACAGATTTTTTTTCTGTATGTATTAATCATCTGAATCTTTATAATTTAAATGTCAGACGCATAAATTACTTTTCATGGTTTAATGAAAATGAAACATGCCCTTTGTTTTGCAAAGTATAACCACAATACTATCTCTATGATACAATCCCTATGATTTTTATTCTAATTTTAGATCATTTCAGTGACTATAGCATAGATAAGGCCTTGGGATGTAAATTCCAGGTGTTTGTTTGGTAGAACAATGGTGACGGAGGAGGGAGGAAGTGGTCATTTTTTTGCCCTTGTGTTCATAGGGGTAGGTCACTGGTACTTGGAAATACCCTGTGAGGTACCACCTTGTCCTCTGACATTCAGATCTTTTCCCCTTAATTTAAGGATAAATCGCTATCTGGAATAGCTTTCAGAGGGCTTAAGTCCCCCGTTTGCTGACAGTATCCCTCCTTGAGTTCTCCACATGAATACGCTGCCAGCCCACTGTAATTAGGTTGGAAGTTGTGAACATTATTCCATTTCATTTTGGCAAAAGTATCATTTCCAACGGCCACTGGAGATAACGTAAGCGCCAGCTCCGTTCCCTCATTATCTCCTTACGTAGCACCAGCTGGAGGGATCACTCGTGTTAACAGCTTGCTCTCGCGTCTCCTTGAGCCTTGTTTTGTCGCTATCAGCAGCCGGCAGCCGGGGAACACCTCCGCTCAGATAGCTCACCCGCCGGACAGGCAGCCCGGCGCGGCTTCTCGGGAATCGAAACCCCGACGAGCTCAAAGGACAGGCGCAGCCCGGCCGCCGACGCCCGGGCCTGGCTGCGGTGGCTGTCGGGGCAGAGGTTGGGGTCAGAGCCCGTGTGCCCACTCCTGCAGGGAACGCTGCCTGGCAGGGGATGCTGGCTTGCCGTGCTTTTGGAAACCTCCGTGCCCAGGGAGCCCTCGGGGGCTGCCCCAGGCACTCAGATTCCCCTTTAGCGGCGCTGCTGAGGGGAAGGCTGGGGCCGGCCCCCGCCCTGTCCCTTTCTGTCAGCCCCTTGCCGGCAGCAGCCTGTTGGAGCGGACCAGCCTCCCGCCGCCGGAGCCTGTCCAGGGGGACAGGTGACACAGGAGGGAGCCTCGCCTTGGGGCTCCTGCGGGGCGTGAGCGGGCGGGGGGCGAGGGGGTAGAGGAGTGATGTACACGCGGGGTGTCACCTCAGACCAGCCCCCGAGGGGGGCAGAGGAGGGATACACGTAGAGTGTCGCCTCAAACCAGCATCCGAGGGGCACAGAGGGGTAATCTACAAGTAGGGTGTCACCTCAGACCAACACCCGAGCGGGACAGAGCAGGAATGTACATGTGGGTGTCACCTCAGACCCTACTCCCACGCCCAGCGCTCCCGCAGGAAGCGCAACAAGCGCCGCCGAGTACCCCGTGCGTCTCTGCCGGCCCACCCGCTCGCGGACTACACTTCCCAGCAACCCCGCCGGGGCGCGCCCCTTCCCCCGCCCTACCTCCTCGCCGCCGCATGGCATCACGGTCCCTGTAGTCTCCGCTGCGTACGCGGATCCCTTCCCCATCCCGGGCTTCTGCTGCAGGCAAAACTACCACTCCCGTCCGCCCCTTCGGCGCCGCGCGTGCGCCGCCGGCGTGGAAGTGCGCGGGGCCGCGGCGCTGCGGGCACTGAGGCGGCCGAGGGGCGGTGAGAGCGGCGACGGCTTCCGCGTCGGGCGGGGGGTGGCGAGCGGCGCTCGGTACCGCACGGGCGGCACCGGCACCGGCGGCGTCTGAGAGGCGGCGGTCGTTGTCCGGCGCGCAGGGAATGCGCCTGTGAGGGCGGCGGAGGAGCGGGTGCGGGTGAAGCCCGGGCGGAGCGATGTCCCAGCCCCAGCAGCCGCCGCCGCCGTCCCCTCAGCAGCAGCCGCCGCCTCCGTCCGCCTCCAAGAAGCGAGACCGGCGCATCTTCTCGGGCACCTGCCCCGATCCCAAATGCCAGGCGCGGCTGTTCTTCCCGGCGCACGGGCCGCAGGGCAGCGGCAGCATCGAGTGCACGGACTGCGGGCGGCGCCACGAGCAGCGGCAGCTGCTGGCCGTGGAGGAGGTGACGGACCCCGACCTGGTGCTGCACAACCTGCTGCGGAATGCGCTGCTGGGCGTCAGCGGCGCCGGCCCGCCCCGCAGGAACACTGAGCTCGTCAAAGTCAATGGCCTCTCCAACTACCACTGCAAGCTCCTGGCCCCCATCCTGGCCCGCTATGGGATGGACAAGCAGACTGGCAAAGCCAAGCTCCTCACGGAGATGAACCAAGGAGACATATTTGACTGCTCCCTCCTGGGTGACCGCGCCTTCCTCATCGAGCCAGAGCACGTCGAAACCATGGGTTATGGGAAGGACCGCTCCGGCAGCCTCATCTACCTGCAGGACACCCTGGAGGACATCAAGAAGGCCAACAACAGTCAAGAGTGCCTCATTCCTGTCCACGTGGATGGAGATGGCCACTGCCTTGTCCATGCAGTCTCACGAGCGCTTGTTGGCAGGGAACTGTTCTGGCATGCTCTCAGAGAGAATCTAAAGAAACATTTTGAGGAGAATCTGAGTCACTACAAGGCGCTTTTCCATGACTTTATTGATGCTGCAGAGTGGGAGGATATTATCAATGAATGTGACCCTTTGTTTGTTCCTCCAGAAGGTGTGCCAATGGGCCTTAGGAATATTCACATCTTTGGTCTGGCCAACGTGCTTCACCGGCCTATCATCCTGTTAGACTCCTTGAGTGGAATGCGAAGCTCTGGAGATTATTCAGCAACGTTCCTTCCTGGTCTGATACCTCTGGAAAAATGCATGGGAAAAGATGGCATGTTGAACAAGCCGATCTGCATTGCGTGGAGTAGCTCAGGACGTAACCATTATATTCCTCTGGTTGGAATAAAAGGTGCTGCTTTACCTAAGCTGCCTAGGAAGCTACTTCCTAAAGCCTGGGGAGTTCCTCAAGACCTCATCAAAAAGTACATCATGTTAGAGGAGGATGGTGGTTGTATTATTGGAGGAGACAGAAGTTTGCAGGATAAGTACTTGATGAGGCTTGTTGCTGCGATGGAGGAGGTTTTCATGAGTAAACATGGTATCCACCCCAGTCTTGTAGCTGATGTGCATCAATATTTCTACAGAAGAACTGGTGTAATAGGGGTCCAGCCCGAAGAGGTCACTGCAGCTGCCAAAAAAGCAGTGATGGACAACCGCCTTCACAGGTGCCTCATCTGTGGGGCTCTTTCAGAGCATCACGTTCCCCCAGAGTGGCTGGCTCCAGGGGGGAAGCTGTATAACCTGGCAAAAAGTACCCACGGCCAGCTAAGGCCTGATAAAAATTACAGTTTTCCCCTGAACAGTTTGGTGTGTTCTTACAACCCTGTGAAGGATGTGCTGGTACCAGACTATGGCCTGAGTAATTTGACTGTTTGTAACTGGTGCCACAGTAACTTAATGCGTCGTGTCAGAGAAGATGGGTCTGTTTTGTATATTGATGGAGACAGAACTAATACTAGGTCTACAGGTGGCAAATGTGGCTGTGGATTCAAGCACTACTGGGAAGGTAAAGAATATGACAATCTGCCTGAAGCTTTTCCTATAACTCTAGAGTGGGGTGGAAGAGTGGTGAGAGAGACTGTCTACTGGTTCCAGTATGAAAGTGACACCTCTTTGAACAGCAACGTGTATGATGTCGCCATGAAACTTGTTACCAAGCACTTCCCTGGTGAATTTGGTAGTGAGATTCTTGTTCAGAAAGTTGTCAACACAATACTGCACCAAACTGCCAAAAAGAACCCTGATGATTATACACCTGTAAATATTGATGGTGCTCACGCCCAAAGAGCTGATGATGTACAGCAAGGACAAGAGTTAGAGTCGCAACTTCCAACCAAAATCATTTTGACTGGACAGAAGACTAAAACTTTGCACAAGGAGGAGTTGAATATGAGCAAAGCTGAAAGAACTGTTCAGCAGAACATTGTGGACCAGGCTTCCGTAATGCAGAAACGGAAAAGTGAAAAATTGAAACAAGAGCATAAAGGGCAACCCAGGACTGCTTCCCCTGGGGCTGTTCGTGAGGGGCCCTCGTCCGCACCTGCTACACCAACCAAAACCCCGTATTCTCCAACATCCGCAAAAGAAAAGAAAATTCGAATAACCACCAATGATGGGAGGCAGTCAATGCTTACCTTGAAGTGCACTACCACCTTCTTGGAACTCCAGGAAGGCATAGCGAGAGAATTTAATATTCCCCCGTATTTGCAATGTATTCGCTATGGCTTTCCTCCAAAAGAGCTTTTGCCTCCCAAAGAAGGCATGGAGAATGAGCCTGTTCCTTTGCAGCACGGTGACAGGATTGCCATAGAAATCCTGAAGGGCAAGGAGGAAGGCAGGCAGGCTGCCTCAGCACACTCAGCCCATGCTGTGAAGCACGAAGATGTTGCTGTGACCAGTAAGATCTCATCGAAGGATCTGCAAGAGCAAGTCGACAAGGAGATGTATTCGCTCTGTCTTCTGGCAACGCTCATGGGTAAGGCTGATTTCGTGTTATTCTTCAAAATTGTGTTTTTAAGTAGAAGATAACATTTTGCAAACTGTAGTTACATACACATTTCCTTTTTTCTTAAATAATGGTTACTCAGGTTAATTCCCTTATTTCTTTACTAGAAGAACATTTAATATACTGTCAGTGACTTTTAGAAATGCATATATGAGGTATATGAGATAATTTTTCTTCCTTTGCTATAAAGTCCTCTTTTAAAAATTGTTGTTTAGAAGTGATTGCATTGCCTCTGCTGTCCTGTCTCTCTCTTGTTTTTCCTGCCTCTCATTAGGCACATTTGAAGTGTATGTGTGAAAGCTACACACTCTCTTTTTTCCTACGTCTTCCTCAAGTTTCAGGAAATACATTCAGAACAGAGGTGAGAAGGGGATGCTGAGTGCCTGCTCATTGGAAGTTTGAGGAACAAATTTTCACCTTTGTAGTAGGATGAAATCCTGACATTTGGCCCCACAGGGAGTTGTCTTGGTTTAAGCAAATCAACTTGACATTTTCTGCTTAGGTAATCTGTTAATTTTAAGTGAAGATCTGGTCTTTTTAAAGAGCTGAGAAAATAATTATTTCAGAATATGAGCAGAGGGGAAACTGAAAGAATCTAAACACTGATCTGAATTTCAAAGGTTGGACCTAGGGTTGCAAAGCTATACTTAAAAATTATGAGTCATGTAAGTCTGACTGTTAATAATTGAAGACAAAAGGACTTTTCTCAGGTGCCTGTGTTTTTTATTTTCCTTTTTGAACACAGGAGACTTGGACCCCCATTTGTGTATTTTGTTCATGAGGTTTCACAGTTATTGCTGCTTTCTGGCAAGAAGTAGAACTGTAATTATCATACATTCAGCTCTACAAACCAGTTGAATAGTCATGTTTACAGGTTTGGGTTTTTTTTGTGGGAGCCTTCTCTTTTGCTGGAGGGATTTGGTGTGGCTAAAGCATGTGATGTTTCAGAAACGAAACAGTTACGTAATCACAGAGTGGCATGTCAGAAGTTCATCAAGCAGAACTTTGATTATTTTCCAAGTGTGATTGTTTACTCCTGTGTCTTTTGCAAGATAGTGTGCTGAATCACTACTCACCTCGTCACACTGACATTTACACCCCAGTTCCAAAGTGCAGGAAAATGTTAGGTTTAAAAGTTGTCTTAATTTTGAGATGAAGCTTACAAGAGTGCTTTCCTGTCTGCAGGAAATACTGCTGAGAGTATAGTTATTGGCTTCAAAAAACTTTGGCATGCTTTAAAAATATCTTGGTTACTTCATCATTAAGGTGTGTCATTATTTTACAGGTGCTTGTCCATAAACTGTAAGCTGATCTTGTATGCAAGAATGACTTTCTGCCTTTGCCATCACTACTGTTAGATTCTGCTTTAAGAGCACGGGTTAGAATAGAATTTACCTCACCCTTCTCTGGCTGTATCCAGTGTGCATTACTAATAGAAGTAAAAGCAGCAGCAAGTGATAAACCAACCAGTTATAAAACCTTGTTCAGCTACTGAATAAGATGCTATTATTATATTATCGCTCTTCTCATTTGGTCTTCATTTTCCTTTAAAAATACTCGTGGAAAAAAATCTCGTTACTAGACTGTTCACAATTGGGATTTTTCAACAGATTAACAAACTTCCTAAGTCCTTGCACTTTCTTAAGAGTGGCAGTTCCTCAAGGTGGCATATTCAGCCTTTTTGGGACAAGAAGCCTTAGTTTTTCTCAACAGCATTTCTGTGCTGCTAAAAACTGCTGCAAAGGTCTGAGAGCCAGCTTTGTGACTTCGTTCTGCTAAAAACATTCCTGTAGTACAGTCAGATTAGAATGTGTTGAGGGGAGATGCTCTTGAGATAGCTTACTGGGCCAGACACACTTTTCTCTTCCCCAATGCCCATAGTGGAAATGTGTCTTCAAACATCCATAATTACTGATTCTGTGTGCTTAAAAGATTTTCTTTCATACAGAATCTCCTGTAGGCTGAAATATTTCTTTTTTATTTCAGCTACTATAATTTTTCTTTTCTGGTTTCAGCTAATTAGAATTTTAGATCATGTTCTTTAATTTTTCTGTATATAATTTAAAAACAAGCCCTGGGAAATTAAATACTGTAATTTCTGGACCACTTAACATATTATGCATGACTTTTTGTAAAGCTTTCTCTTCTTTTTTTTGTTTAGCTCAAAATACAGAATTCTATAGGGAGATTACTAAAGGAATTGGAATTTTACATTAACATATTTAAAATGTTGAATTTTAAACCAGATTTAATTACACCCATGCAGAGGCACTCTAATATGTGCAAGCCAGATATGAATCTATTTTGCTTGGTTTGTTTTTCATTGATGAATTCATCTGTGCACAAGGAATCAAAAAAGCCAGGTTTAAATTAAATGTATTATTTGATACCAGGATTTTCTTGGAATTAAACAGCTTGCTTTGAAGCCAGCTGTAGTTTTCTATAACATATGTTTATCAATTGAGTTTTTTATTTGTGTTGCACTTTGGGTGTTCTCTCTGCTCTCCGAAGTGACAGTCTTGGGCTTACAGCAGGTGCAGGCGAACTTGTACCAGCAAACAAGGCATGTTTGCGGGTAGGACAGTCTTGATTTGTTACCATACCTTAATGTTTGGGGGTTGGGGTCTGGTCTGAGGAAGTGTGTACTGGAGTAGGAACAGTGCAGAGAACATAATCTCTTTGATAAATGTAGTGTCTTGAGGGAGTTTTTAATCTAACTAAATATCATCCAAATTAAGTTGTGACCTATAAACATCTCGCTGCCATGGCAAACAAACCAAAACAAACAGTAAAACGCAACGAAAAACAAAAATGTGCAAACCTCAAATGTAGTTTAGTTGAGTCACACATACTAGTTCCTCTGATCTGGGAAAGTCCAGTTGTAACTGTGGGCTTTTTTGGTCTTCCAGTGGGAGATGTCTATCAAAACAGTGTTACTAGTTTGTATTTCTTTCAGTGGCTGATGCTTTTGTATTGTGAGCCCTGCTCTCCATGCTTTCCTGCATGTAGTCCTTGTTAGTGTTGCATAAAAGGCTATCTAAACAGTTATGCTTCCCTTGTGCAAGGCTTGAAAAATCATGCCCTCAGCAAATAGGGACTCTTTCCTGGAAAAATGTCAGTAACATCTAAAACTGGGCTTCTTCTAAAAGTCCGGTGGTTGTCTTGTGGAGTGAAAGGGAGCTCTTCAAATAATAATCTATTGCTCAATGCAGCAGTAAAGGAGTTCTCAGTATGGAATCCTGCTGGCTGTGGCCTCTCCAGGCTCCAGCGAACTGACAGCTGTATTCTGTTCCTTCTCAGTGCAGTGGTTATTATTTTGATTTTGGTGGGCGGTGTTTAAACTATCAGGAAAACTTGGAAGAGGCACAGCAGTGATGCTCTGGAGACACTGTGTATAGGGATGTGCATTTCAAACTGTAAATGAGAATAAAGATACAGGTAGCAGTGATGGAAGACTTCCTTCAGTAGATCATGGAATATAAGAAAGAAGAGTAGTTGGTTTATTAGTTCGATGCTCTGCTTGGAAGTGAAGGCCAAATTTGTAAGCTTGATGTGCAAAAGGATGCGATGAGCCTGAGCATATATGGTTTGAAGGAATGCTTTCAAAATTAATCAGATAACATAGGTCTCCTGTCTTTAAAACGTCCAAAGACAGAATGCGGTGAATGTGCACTTTGTACCTTTGTAAAGAGAATGGGGGCTCGAGTAATGCCTGTAGTGGAGAGGTGAGCGACAGTTGCGGGGGAACAGACGAGCAGGGGAGCGTACAGAGTCCTGTGCCTTCTGTGCCTGCCAGGGAATGGAAACACAATGCTGGAGAGTGGCTTGAAGGGTTTCCAAGTGTAATGTAGCATGTAATGCTGCTGTCACGAGGGTGAAATATTTTCTCACCTGAGGCAGGTGGGACAGGAGAGTTGTCACAGTTACCTTGTGGGATATGCAGTAAAGAAATGCAAGGAGGGATTTAGATGTGCTGTATATTCAGTATTTGGAAGCTATTAAAAATAGCTCATTTATTTTATTTTCCTTTTAACAGCAAGCAAAAACATATTGGTGGGTTACATTTTACAGCCTCACACATTCCAGCTGTCTCTATCCAAGTAGTACATCCAGTTAACTATAGTTGAAGATTTACATTCTCCAATCTTAATAGAAATTTGAGAGAAGTGGTTATTGAGATTTCAATCCTACAGAAGGAGGCAATTTCTGTCTAAAATACCTCTATATGTTCCCTGAATATTTGATGGAAAGTGGGAAAACCAATTTTTTTCTGAAAATGTGTATGCACAGTAGTTGTTTCTTCATCAGGAGAACGGAATTTATCAGTACTTTCTGTTTGCATTGCTTAGACAGCTACAGCACATGCCACTTCTCTGAAGCAGGTAAGTGGTTAGCAAAATAAGGGTATAGGCAAAATGCAGATCTGAACTGATTGAGCAGGTGCTGTTAGGTCACTGATATTCCATCACTGTAACCCAATTTTTCTGTTCCTTATATTCCTTTCCTTACGTAGTCTAGGTTGGTTATTTTTTCCCTCTGTGACATTTAAAGATATCACATTTCAATGCCATTTTTGGCATTGTTGAAAAATGCTGGTTATACGTGACTGCCAGGGCCTCATGGTTGGTATTTTGCTTCTGTCTCTGAAGGAAAGCAAGGTACAGACACACCTTCTATGCAGCTGCCTGGATGGATGTTTGTGTCTCAGCTGCAGTATTAAGTCTGGTGTGTGGCAGCTGTGAAATTGAGCTCTGATTTTTGAGAAGGTGTAGGGAATTCAAGTTTTAATGAGCAAGGTTATGTGCTTGAATTTTGGAAGCGTGTTAATAATTTCCTAGTTTAATGTTGAAAGCAGAGATAGGAAGGGAATGGAGACTAGTTTTTAGGGCCTGGCAAAGAACCAGGAGCTGCACCTTGGATCAAATCAAATTTGGGAACCTTTGTACTAGAACATGTAGGATATTTGACTGCAGATCGTGCTATGTTTTTCTGAAAGTCTCTCAATGTCCCAGGCTCCTGTTCTGTGCATTTGCAATAAAAATTCAAATTCTTAATTGCATGGAAGAGAGCGAGGACTCGGCTTTTGATTTAAGGAGTTACATTTTCAGCTATTGTCTATAATACGAAAATAAAACTGTTAAATTTTAATGATCGTGTTTGATTTTTCCAGGAGAAGATGTTTGGTCTTATGCAAAGGGGCTTCCTCAGTTGTTTCAGCAGGGTGGAGTATTCTACAGCATAATGAAGAAAACAACAGGTATTTTTTCGGTTTGGTTTTTATTCCTTCTTTCCTCTGTTTTCAAATCCTGAAAATTGTAAATTGGTATTGAGTCACTTGTCAGCATAAATATTTTTTTTTTAATTCTATTAATATGGTAAATTTTCATTCTTACAATACTGGAGAACTCCTAATGCTCCCTCAGACAGACTAAGACTAGGGAATCTGACTAAAGCTGCTCCACTGAACTTAAACCTCTTTATTTTCTGAAATTTCCACTCCCTGAATTGTACAAACAACTCCTTTTTTTTTTTTTTTTGACAATATGCCCTAAAAAAGTAAACTGATTTTTTGTTTTCCTAATTTTTTTCTCCTGTAAAGATCAAACAACAAGAAAATCATATTTATACTTTAAAATGCTTACTGGATAAGGAGTTTATTTTTCTCGTGTTCTTCTTAGTAGATGTTTTATACGGGGTACTGCATGTTTTAAATTTAAATGGTTGGATAAATTTGTTTTCAATATTCCTAAGATTATTGTTCAAAAGCAAAGCTATCCATCCCGTTCTTGTGTTGCTGAGTCTTGGGCTCTGTGCAAAATAACCAAGCAAGTAGAGTATATTTGATTTTTAGGTGGCTTTATAAATACTGCCTACAAAGAATAGCAACTGTTTCTTTAGCGAAGAAAGTACTAAGGAGTTATTTTCTCTCAAAGAAATTATCTCAAAAATTTCTCTCTTATTTTCTTGATGAAATCTTTGCATTCACAGTTTAGCTCTTGTGCTTCCAGCTACTATAATGGTTCCTTTGCTGCTTTCTTGCTATTTGATTTTTTCTTAGGCACTTTTATCAGCCTTAACTTTTTCTTACTTATTTCTGGTAATTAATTAAAATGTGTGGTATAATCAATGCCCACTACCTCTCACTGAATTATTAGCCTGGATACTAGAGTTAGCATGCAAGTGTCTTATAGCAGATCTGTTTCCTTTTAGTTTTCCTTCTTTTACTATGCTTGTACAGTAAAGACTGGTGTATTGTTTGTGGAAAGTGAATAGGCTTAAACAGTGCCTGATGGAAAGGGCATTTTTGACCAATTAATGGCTAGCCAGACTTGAAAGCCTGAAATGAATCCAAGGAATTTTAACCCAACTCATAGAAAATGTCTTACTTAAAAGCCATTTTTCCCGGCTGACTGTGCAAGAAATAAGGCTGTGAGAGTAAAATGCCTGCAATACAAAGAAGTGCAATAATTTCAAATACAGACTATCTGGTTGGTACAATTTTTATTTCAGCATTAGCACACTTTTGCAATTCCAATGTGCAACGATCTGACTCATCTTTCCACTTTAAGAAGCTCCTTACCTATTTGTAATCTTTTAGGTAGTGTAATAATGCAGCTATCATACTGGACCTTTGGAACAAAGCTGTCTGTGAAGTGTAGGTACTGTTAATCAATTGAAGTTTGATTTAATAGATCTTGTTTAAGATACTTGAGATTTCAGGATTGCAGTTTCAGAGGCAGTTTTGGTCAGTCATAGGAATTGTTACAGTTCCCTCTTTTGCAAATGAAAGTTGAGCTGCTAAATTATGTACTTAAAATATGTTCTTCAGGCTAAATTAGACAGGTAGCTGTTTGAGGTTAAATTTTGTTCTGTGTTTTGGCTGTTTGGTTATTGGCTCCCATGGATATGTAAATAAAGGAGCTATGTGTCTGAAGCTCTCAGAATAAAATCTTATTTGTAGGTTCTCTGCAATTGTGTACGTGTGAATCAGAAGCTGTGGAGGATGAGAGAGACTGGTCAGTCAGTTCATTAGTATGAAAACAGTTCATTAACTTCTCAAATTATTGAATGACCTTTTTCATTGATGCCCAGAATACTCATTTTGAAAGCATAGTATTTGATAACACAGAAATAGAATTTGCTTGTTGTGTTTCTTCCCTTCTGAATAATTTCTGGTGATTTTCTTCATAAATTTTGAGTATCAGAGAAAAAATCCCAACAATTTACCTGTTCCTGGCACCTTTTAAACAGTGTTGTTTTCATTGTAGCTCTCCATGCATAGGTGATGGAACTAAAGTAAAGAGAGTGATTGCAGCCAAGTTTTCATCTGCAGATAGCTTTTAACTCACAGAAAGCCACCATCACTTTGGTGATACCTTACTGCTTTTACCACAGCCTGCATGGGACAGAGTTGAAAGAGTTATTTTGTGTTTTATGATGATAAACTGTAAGAAGTGAATGTCAATTTTTGACACACAGAAGCTTCAGAACTTAAAATTATCTAGTGAACTCTCAGTTTTAACAGATTGGTCAAATTGTAAGTGGGACAATTAAACAAACAGCAGATAAAAAATATTACGCCTTACGTTTGTTTTGTAAAGGCTAACAGTTATAATCTCCAGGACTACTAAATACAGTAAGCTTGAAACACTTCTGTTAATCTAGCAACACTTCCTCTCCAAGAAGAAGACAAAATAGCAAATTGGGAGTTCCTCAGTCTTAGCAGCAGTTATGCAACCTGAAATCCTACTACAGTTCGAACTAGTATCGAAGTAGTCTTAAATAGTATTTCTCCAGACAGTGTTTTGAAATGTGCTCCTTGTCAGTTTTCCGGTTTTGATTTTTGTTGGTTTGGTTTTGTGTGGTTTTGGGGGGGTGTGAGGTGGTGGTAGTGATGGGGTTTGGCTTGTTTTACATTACTGCAAGGATAGAACGGCAGGTCGTAGCAGTGTGGTTATTTTATCCTGTAATAGTACAGAATTGTCTCTTTACCAGAGTCATCATAGAAAGCAGCAGCATCTTTGCACCGTACTGTGGTTGCTATTGTATGGCATAAAAGCTTAAGTTTTTTCTTCCACAGTAGTAACTTTCAGTGTTTGATTTTACATACTTGATTCAGTAAATTTAAATACAGTAATTACCGTGTGTTCAGAGCATGCCTTAAAATATGTTAGCACTTTGAATAACTTCTCCTATCTTTATAGGTTTGGCTGATGGCAAGCACTGCACTTTCCCACATCTGCCTGGTAAAAACTTTGTGTACAATGCAGCAGAAGACAGATTAGAGCTGTGTGTGGATGCTGCTGGGCACTTCCCGATCGGTCCTGATGTTGAAGAGCTGGTTAAAGAGGCCTTAAGTCAAGTGCGAGCAGAAGCTACTTCAAGAAGCAGGGAAGCAAGTCCTTCACATGGCATGCTGAAGCTGGGTAGTGGTGGCGTAGTGAAAAAGAAATCTGAACAACTACATAACGTAACTGCATTTCAAGGAAAGGGTCATTCCCTAGGAACTGCATCTAGTAGTCAACAACATGATCAAAGAGCCAGGGAAACACCACTTTTAAGAAAGCATAGCACAGAAACGGACTTCAGTCCTTCTGCTAAAATTGAGCCTTCTGTATTCACAGCTGCTTCTGGTAACAGTGAGCTTATTCGAATTGCTCCAGGAGTTGTGACAATGAGAGACAGCAGGCAGCTTGACCCCACTTTGATTGAGGCACAGAGAAAAAAGTTGCAGGAAATGGTCTCTTCTATTCAGGCTTCAATGGATAGACATTTGCGGGATCAGAATACAGAGCAGTCAGCATCAGTTGATGTATCTCAAAGAAAAGTAGAGGCAGTGAGTTCAACTGCTAAAACTGGGAGCTTTCAGGCTGCCTTACCCGAATTGTTTTCTGCACCAGGTGGTACTGAACTCTTGAATACTGAATCAACTGATGGTAACATGGTGAATTCTGTGGGAACAACATTCCCTGCAAGGTCTAAAGCACAAAAGGGAAATTCTGTTGAGGAGCTTGAGGAGATGGATAGTCAAGATGCAGGAATCACTAATGCAACTGAGCCAATGGATCACTCTTGATAGGTTACAATCTAATAAGGGTAGAAGAAATTACTGTTCAAATGTAATGTTTATTGGCTGGGCCACACAAAGTGATTAGTTATTAAATCTTGTATGTATGTCAAAGATTATATCATCTTATTCAGTGCATGATAAGCGTGTGATTGGCAATAGCTTTCAATATTACCATACTGCTGCCCAGGCTGGCTCTGTTACCTGTAAATTAGTTATTAGGAAATGCACTGAGATGAATATCTGCTGTACATGTGGGTTCTTGAAAATTCTTTGTAATTCTTAATTTCTTAAAAGTCTTAAAATTTAAGCCCATGCAAGGTTCTTACCATGCTATCTTAAGGTTATTGGAAGGGCTAGAACAGGCAAAACTAGAAATATGGCAAAATTAATTCTGTCCCAGGTACTTAATTCCAATAAAAAATATGCTATAAGCATAAATTAGACATAAATTTCAATAAGTAACTGAAACTAAACTTCTGCTCAATTTGATAATCCAGCATATACAGTACTTTAATTACATCGTGCTGGCACTTCTCCAGTTTAATAACTTTTTCATTCATATCCTCGTCTCAGAAATCTTGGAATAAGTATAACTTTAGTAAACTATAGTCTAAGTTCTCCTGTTGTCAGTTAGGAAGCAAGTTAGGAAAAAGGCCACATAGCATATGATGAAGACACGTTGAATGTGGTGTGGTTATGAATGGCTGTCTGAGCCAACACGACCACTTGTGGTGCTCTTTTGGTAGCATGTCTTTATTTCCTCCCAAATATCAAACTGGTCAGGTGGTTGTGCAACTTTTGAGACAATTATGGGAGAGAAGTTGGCAATTGCAAGTAAGAACAAATGTTCAATGGCAAATCCATTTCTTTTAGAAGACTTAGATTGCTAGCATTTGTTAGAAATGGCAAAAATGAAATAACAGCTATCCTCTTAAAAGCAAATTAACAATTTATTGGAAGGAAATGACTCTCTAACACACATTATCCTAAAGTGTTTGGTGATAATTGAGCTTTTAGAAGCTTACTGTTTACTCTCTGGGAACAAGGAATACATGCTGTTTCAGTGTCTATAAAGACTACCCACCTCTCTCAGCCTCACTTCAGTTTGTGATGCAGATTTCCCTGCATCAGTGATAACAGAGCTGGTATCCACTTAAGTAGTGTGTTCATCAGACCTGTAGTGCTAGTTTTTAAGAAGCAGCCATTGTGCTTGCTCCCTAAGGATGGAATGTGTTTCTGATACTGCACTTTGCTTCCTATCTTCATAGTCATTTAAATGCACTATTGTTGTTTCTTCTCATGGTAAAATAACATTGAATGGATGAAAAGATGTTAATACAGCTTCAAAGGAATTGAGAGCATTTAAATACTGAAGTCTGTGTTTGTGCACATGTAGGTTTTTACCAGTTCACAAGTGTGGTTTGTGTTGTATATGTTTGTATTCAGAAAAGTCTCCTCACTTTTTACGTTTCTAATCACTTAAACAGTTCTAAGCATTAGTATGATAAAATGTCCCGTGAGGAAGGATTTATTTTTGTATGTAGAACTGAAATGAAGCAAGTCACTTAAAGAATAGCCCTTCTCTTTTGTTAAAGTAAATTAAAAATGCCTCTGTTGGTTAACTTTTTATGTAGATGGTACAAATATTTTATGATTTTGTACACTACTTAGAGGTAAAATATAAACATCACATTTTCACAAATAAATGAAAAATGTTAAGATCTCAGATTGCTATCTGGTAAGTTTAGCAATTTGGAAATTTGGAATGTATGAAGTAATTGGCTTGCCAGAACTGACCTTGCTGATGCACTGATTAACTGGCAGGGCTTATTCAATGAGAAACAGGATGCACATGCAGCAGCTGGAAGCCTGCCATGACTTCTGAAAACATTTAGTCTCCCATGAATCAGTCTAGCTGGCTGAAGGCTACATCTATATAGAAAATGTTGAGTAGAGGCTTGTGCTTTGTCACAGTGTTAGAAAAGTATAGCAATGACTTGTTCCTGGGAAAGAGTTTAAATTGGGAGAGGCTGAGGGGGAGGAATCTCCTGGATCTCTTGCATTTTAGACCACGTAACCACTGCTTTGATAGTTTTAACCTTTTCTTTAAAAAAAAAAAAAGTCGTCCTTGGCTGGAGAAATAATGAGCAAGCAGTGTATATGAGAGAATTTAAAGGTTGAAATAAATGGAAATATTTATTGCACATCATTCTTATTTCAAGAAAAATGCTTACTTCTTTCATGCCTTTCTGGTAAGACTGCAGAAGTTTGTGTGCCTTTTACTGTGTAAAGAGGAAGGCTTGGTTTAGTTTTGACACACTTCCCATTTCAGCAGTAATTTGACATTTTCCTTCTTATCTAAATAGACATAGAAACAGATAATAGCTCTGTTTGACTCACCATTAGTGTCATCTCGGGCCCACTCAAGTCGTGTAGATCAGAACCCTCCAGTTCCTAAAAGAAGATGGTCTCGAAGGACTGGTAAAATGGTGTCAATCACAAGATGCACTGGTGTGAATTCTGGAAGGCAGGATTGTGCATATTTCTTTGCAGTGTTCTTATCTCACATAGCTTTTTCATGCATTTAATATCAGTGGTTTTGAGAAAGATAGCTTCTGATACTCTCAAGTGAAGCTAAACTTCCATCTACGTGCCAGTGAGATGTGTGACTGTGCAGGAGAAGTGAAATAAAGAACACTGAAGTGTGAGTTGAAACAGATGTTTCATTTGGTTGCTGGCAGTGGGTGCAAATGTGAGTTGAGACAAATCTGTGTGCCTGTCTAAGGAGCACCAGTGTGCTTGTTAGAATTCCCTGTTAGAGTCAGGAAAATGCTGGTGGGGTACAAGGGCAGGGGAGACTTCGGCTCATTGTGGATGAGAAGATGTGTCGGTAGGACTTCTCAAATGTCAAGAAGGGTGCCCTTTGCTCAAAAAGTAAAAGCAAGCAACTCAAATTCTTGTTACCAAATTGCCTGTGGAAAGAGGCTTTGGTTTTGAGTACCCACCTTGATTATTTTCTTGTCTGAAGGCCAACCATCTTCTACACTGCATCTCATGGCAAAGAAGACACATTATTAGAAAATCCTAAACGTTGCTATGGCTTAGTATGCATAACCCAAAGAGAAGATGATTACTGAAAATACAGGCCTAGTGCAAAAATGAAAAGGGGAATGAACTAGATTGCTGATGAGCATATGGGAAACTTGGGGAGAACAGATAGTTTTTCAGGGAAATGCAAGACTTTTACTACTTCAGATGGCTGGGTGCTTAGTAAGGTTGACTTTTTGATAGTGCTGTTTCTCTCTGAATTGCTTGCATTTCAGTGAGGGGAAATAAATAGCAGATTTTCAAATGAAAGCAAAAGAAATGTATTTGGGATGTCTTCCCTGTTGTAGTCACAAAACAGCCGTGTGCATTGTTGGCTTTGTGAATCCCATATAGTTTACTAGTCTTGTGCTGGCTACAAAATACAAGCAAGACATTGCCTCTGACAGAGTGCTCTAGCAGCGTCACAGGGGCACAGTGCCACAGGGCTGTGTGCTAACAACCCTGCAAGGCCAAAATACTTGATTCATAGAGTAGAGTCTGTTGTCACTGTCACAAGGTTAGTGGAGTTGCTCACTACTTTTTCAATGTGCTGAAAATGCCAGGTATACAAAATTCATTGTATGTTTACAGTTGGGAGAGTGATTCTCGGTATGAGTTGTATGGAAAATGAATGATTTAAGAAGATGCCACTGTTATCTCTACATTTGTTTGGCTCCTATTTTTAAATATCAGAATCTACATGCTTTTGTAAAATAATAATAATATGAATATGACGTTAATCCTTTTGTTTAAAAAAGCCACAACAGAGAGTGGTTTCTTTGTTTTGCTTGTGGATATCAGTTTAGCTTCATGAAGAAGTTGCTTAAGATCTTTAGAATGCAGGATTCCCTCTGAGCCCTTTTGCCTGTGGTTGAGCAATAAAAGGTTGAAACAAGAGTGGTATTTTCAGAATTATTTTACGTTTGATTAGGATTATTGCCAAGAAAAGAAAGAGTGCACTTTTAGGAGGGAATGCTATTTAAAATGTATAAATAGGAATTAAAATAGTGTATATATTTAGAAAAAAAAATCTTTTTAAAAAGTAAGTGCTTTACATGTTGAATTAAAAATAAATTAGCGTAGAAACTATACCATCTTCACAGTACTGGCTGTTATCCAGCAAGGTTTGGTTTGTTTTATTTGTGATTGCTGTACTAATTATATTTGATTTTTTTATCTGTAATGTAACAATAGTGTATTATAACAGTATATAGTGTACTATACTACACTTCACTGTACAGTATTTGGAATTTTCTTTGATTGCTATATTAAAACTATAAGTTAAAACATCTGCTTTGGTTTTATAAGGTGCAACTTTTATCTGGCCTTTCACACATTAGCTGGTTTATTTAATGCCTACAAAATAAGTCAGTTGAAAATATATTAATTTCTGCATTTTGCATATAAATTGCATTATACTTGTGTACGTGAATACTAGTACAGAAGTTGAAAAACTGATACAACTCTTCGGAAAGTAAAATCTGATGTCATCCATTTTCCTTTAGTAATGGTTCTTTTAAAAAATAACGTTTTTGAAAGAAAAGCTCTTTAAGGAAAAAGTTGGTTTTTTTACCTCATACCTGTTCTAAATATTTAATTGAATGCATAGGACCTTTGAGAGATTTCTAAAGGATATATGTTTCATATATTTGAGACCAAAATTCATTACCTGAATCTTTTTTTCAAAGTTATCACCAAGAAGATGTAGAAAAGTGCTGACCGAGTCAGCATTTAAGATACCTTGCAATCCGTGATTTGAAACGTTGGTCAAAATGTATTTCAAAGCAAAATTTTAATGTGTGCATGTAATATTGAAGTATGAATGGTATGATCTGGAAGAACTAGGCTTTTGAAAATTTGGCAATATTCAAAGATATTGGCAACTATTTAAATTATCTCTATGCTTTTCTCACCAGCTACATGTGGTACTTTGTTTCACAAATTGGCTTTAATCAAAACTGCTGAGCCTAGAAAGAAGCCATAAAACCCATCTGCAAAACTCTTGTGTTACTTCTTCCTGTATTTACTGAAAGGCTTTAATTCCGAGTGTGCTAGCATTAAAGCATTCTTTAAAATGATGGGTGTAAATATGCAGAGTTAATTTTGATTGCATGTCATATCATGAAGAACTGAAAATTATCCTTCAGAAGATTTGTATTTCAAAAGCTTAAATGCTTAATGCTAAACTAGAAATTTGCTCATCATCCGAGCCAAAACCAGTACTGAATGTATGAAGCAACAAAGTTAAGTGTGCTTTCAAAGTGTTTTCATTTTACTTCTGCAATTAATTGTACAGTCTTAATATTTGTCTAAATTTTTGTTTTGGATTGGAATTGTTTGGTTTGGGTTGTTATTTGTTGTTTGGTTGGTTTGTCTCGTTTTTTTCTTATGCGTGTCCACAGCAAATCTGTTGTAACATCGCTGTAAAACCCCAGCTTCCTGTCGTCATAAGACTCCTCAAAATACAATCCTTTCCCTAGGGCTGGGGTGAGAGTGAACCTTGGATATTCGTCAGCCTGTGTAGTGAGTTATGTAAGGTGCTTTTGCTATTACAAAGTCAATTCAAACACCTTGTGCTGACTGCAGAAGTTAATTGAAATTATGTTGCTTTGCTTGATGTAGAGGCTTTGATATATGTTGGCTTCTACAGGTCTGTGATGTTTTGAGCATTTATTACTCAGAAATAGATAAAAGTAGGTGTTTGGATTCACAGTAGAGTTGATGGCCAAGCTGACATTGCAGAAACCCTGTTGCTACAGCTGGTTTGAAATGGATTATTTGGATTTGAATTACTTAAATTGATGTACACTGGGTTATTCTGAACATCTATAAACACAGAGGAATTAGGCTTTGGTGTAAGCATGACCTCTGCTGCAGTAACTTGCAGGCACTTTACGAGGCTTCAGCAAAGGCTATTATTCTTTGTTCTGTTACTGAAAAATGTCCATTATGAGATAGCTACACAGACTTGTATTTGGGCTTTATCCACCTCTATTTTTAAAAGACTACCTAATTTTATTTTCTGCTGGAAATAATACTTCTAGTGGTTTGTCTTGCTGGTAGCAAATCTAATTTCACTTCTAAAGTGATCCTGTAGGTCTGGACTGGGTCTGTGCTGTTTGGAAACTTGTATTCAATAAGTGGAAAAAATTAAAAGAAAGATGGCAGATGGAAGGAAGTTACCAGAAATTATAAGAAGTTTGTATGGTGCTGTGGTTCTTATTAGCCAACAGTCTGTGTGTGGAGTCTGGCTGCATGAAATGCAGAGTCACTTCTTACAAACTCTTAAGGCGTGCTTCAAGCAACTTCTTTCAGAATAAGAAAACTTGATTTTATAGGCTACTTTGTCAAGTCAGTGTGTAAGTTTTTCTTTAAAATGAAGTTCCTTTCGGATAGTCACATTGTTGTGTAAATGTAGAGCAATACTTGCCAGAAGCTACCTCCTGATCCTAAGTTCTCCTTTCCCACATGCGTTCATGCCACCTCTGCCAATCGTCAAGAGGTCTCTTCTGATGCTGGGCTGCCTTTCCTGTTTGCTTTTCATCTGTCACTTGAACTTTTATTCTATATCCTTTTTGCCACGGATGTTTTTGTAAGTTTATTGTCCTCTGTTTATACTCCACCTCTTAGAGACAGTAAGAGGCAACAAATGATTGAATTTCACACAAATTAGGCTGATGTGTGTGAAAACCTTATTACAAGCAGAGAAACCTTACACAGCACAGAAAGGAACAAAGGGAGATTCCTAGGAGACGGGAGGACTTACCTGCATTTTCAGGAGAAGGGAAGAAGATGCATAAGGATTTATCAATGTTTCTAAAAATTCACCTAGTAGTTCTGTAGGGCAACCATGTTTTATGTTGTTCCATCTCCATGGTGGAACTTTAGAAGCTGCAGTGGCTCACTTCGAATCTGGGGATTTCCCTGAGATCCACCTTTCTCTTCTCCCAGGAGCAGAAGCTACCAAATATATACATTTCAACCCGGTGGGAGAGAAGGGGTGAGACCTTATCACACGTTGCCCCATGAAGGTGTAGGTTTTGTGGCAGTGAGAAAAAAGCCAAAACACATGGAAAAGGCAAGGGCCTAACTTAAACACGTCATGAATTAAATAACTCTTATTTCTAACTATTTGTATGCTCAAATCTGCTCAAGTGTTGCTCAGTACATACCAAATCCTACATCTGAACATTGCACATACAAGAATACTACTTACTTCTCCACTATGTCTTCCTTAGAATAAGGCCCTTCCTGGCTTCCTAAGGCCGTTGCTTAGGAAGGAAACAGCAATTATTTTTGCAGACAGCAAAAAGGGATGCAGGAAATAAAGGTCAAGAGTACCTGCTTCTTTTGTTTACAAAATAAGTCAAGGCATGGTACAAGGGAAGAAACTAAATGCCAGTATTTATTTCTTTGTTCCCTCTGTTTTTCCTAACCGAAACTACTTCTTTACCCTGCCACATTCACCAACATATTTTTTTGATTTGTTTTCCTCCCTGCATTTGAGGTCAGCCGAGCTAGCCCATTCCCTCCTTAGTCTGGAAACTTTGAACTCTCAGTTCTCTATTAAGCCAGCAGCCCAAAAATTCCCGGGTATCTATTGCCACTGTGAAAATCATCATTTTTTTATTTAACATTTTGTTTCTTTCCAACCCTAAACCTGAGGTTCTACATTGTAAACTCTCATAAACTTGCATGTTTTCACAAACTCAGAAAATACATTTGTAGTAACTGATGACCTTTCATGGACACCTGTTCTGCCTGGAGAAGTGGAGCCAGGAAGGAGGTGTGCAGTCTTTTGCATCTGTAAGCACCCTCTGTTCTCGCGTCTCTCCTGCTGGAATTCTGCAGGGCATGGGAACAACACTGCCTTGGATAAAGAGGTAAACTACAACTGTGCAAGCAGCAGAGGCCAGCACCTCTGGGAGTGCTGGTTGTGATACTGGCAGATTTGTCTGTGTGATTCCTATTTTTGTAATCAGTGTTGGGAGTCTTGCTGCTAGTTTAGAAAGCTGGGGATCAAAACACTGTTCTTTTTATAAAGTAGTTTTGATTTTTGGGTAGAAAGTTAAGCCAAGTGCTTTTCATCTACCAGCGGGATACTATCGAACTTAGGCTGAATCTAGGCTTGCCTGAATCTGGCTCAGGCTGTTGCCAGGACAGTGTTACTGTTGCCTGACTGTCAGGTTGGCTCAGTCTGGCTCTGGCCGCTTTAGTCCCTTTCTTTAAGAGTGATTGTTTACTCCTGGAGTTGATAAAAATCTAAGAATTAAGTTGACATCTCTTGCATTTCTAGTGATGACTTGCTTGGATGTAATTCTAAAACCTTCAGGTAATGCTAATACCTGATTAACAAGTGACTTGCAAATGTCCCCTTTGGCATGCAAAATTGTAAATATGTTGGTGAAATGCTTTTTTTAAAACATTTGCATACTTGACCAGAGCTATTAAAATTATTCCTCCATAATTTCCAAAATAAACAAGTGTCATTTGAGAAATTAGAAATGTTGTTAACTGAGATTAATATTATAATCTAATCTTGCAGTGGTATCATTACTAATTATTGCAAGGTTTAGTGGCAAGATGATGGGTAATGTCTGAGTGTAAGCTTAGGAATGTTTTTTCTCTCTTCCATTGATTCAAGGCTGTTCTGCTTTTAGCCCCTAAAAATTAATATTTGCCTGTATAGTGCCTCATTTAAGTTAATGCTCGTGCCATTGAAACCATAGGAGGTGTGGTTGCCAAATGAAACTTGTCTCTTCAAAGGAATACTGTCAATCAGTGTAGCTGCCACTGTACTTTGCACAGCAGATGCAGTGAGGCTTAGAGCTTGGTTTCGAAGTGCCAGCATCCATCTGAGCTGTGCAATGACACCATTTCCTTGCACTCTGTGCTAGTGGATCCTAGTGTTGGTCTCTGGCAGGGCTGTATCCCTGGAGCTGCTTTATTATCTTCTGAGCATGGGAACTGTGGTTGCTTTTTTCAGTCCAAGGCTTGATTTCAAGGCCACTTCAGAATTCTTTCAGTAGTTGTACAGCCTCTTTCATAAGCTGATATAGGCTGCTTTGGAAACATGCAAGTTGTTTTGTGTGCATGATTGTCAGGGAAGTTAATGCACCAGAGTAAATTCTGAGCTCATCCAGATACATTCAATTATTTTGGTATTTTTGTGATATGGTAGCCTTTAAGCCTTTTGTTTCCACCCTCCCTACTCTAGCATGAATAATGTCAATAGAGTAAGGTAAAATTCATGAAATCACATAGTACATGCAATTCTTCTGGGTCTGAACACGGGCTGGTTGAATTAGACAGGTAACAGTACTTCCCCTCTCCAAAAGGCTGAATAAATAGTTTGAGTCAAAGTGCCCAGAACTTGCTAACTCTTCTGGGTGAAGGGATTGATCCTGTAAGACTTAACATTTTAGGAAAATGTTACGAAAATCATTCAGAGAGAATTCTAACAAAATCAGATCAGCCATGATTAGAATATTGTCCTTCAGAATCTTTGATATCAAGCAGTTGGAGAAAAGAATAAAACAAGTATGACTCTGAAGGCACACAGCAAGTTGAAATTGCTCTGAACTGCATCTTCTCTGAACTGACTGTGACATGCATGACTGGAGTACGGATGAAAAGCTGGAACCTTCAGTACTGAGACAGAACAGATGCAGATAATAAGGTGCTGTCATATGAAGAACTATTTTAATTTAAAAGAGTATCTGGTGTATATCCCTGTGCTCTTCATTGGGAATTTCTCCAAACAGGGGGAGGAAGCTCAGCCCCACCAGGATGATGCAAGCAAGAACACCTTGGGTGCTGAATGAGTGGTGCTGTGATGTTGAATTGAGACCAAGTCAAGCAGCTGGGCTGAAGACTTGATGGATACATGTGGTTTGACTCACATATTTGGTGTTTCATCCAGTGCTGAGCTCTGAAGATTGCAGTCATTGGAGCAACTGGTGATACAGTATTGAAGACTACTAAAAGGAAAGTACCTGGTAAAAAAACCTGTAAAGTCACCTACACTGAGCTATTTCTTTATTTTAGCAATCATCAAGTGTTTTACTTTATAGATCTTAGTTCTGTGAGACTGGCAGCACCTGGCTGGGAAACTGCTGAGCAAATGAGCCACTTGTTTTCCGCAATTCAAAACCTGATCATTGAGTTTACTTTGTAGGAATTTTTCTAGATTCTTCTCTCATACCAAGAAGTCAGTTGCATGCCTTGTTGATTATTTGTGCTGAGAATCATCTTCACAAAGACTCTAGGTTCCTCTGTTGTAAGGTTTCCAAACAACCTGCAGGGACAACATTTAAGACAGACTGATTATTCTTAACTTCAAGTCAGTGATGTTAAGCCATGTGCTTCCCAGGGAACATCCATGCACTGCTTTATTGTCCAGAGAAAGGTTGTACTGGCTGCCTGAATTCACAATGAGATTTTGATGTATAGCAGCAAAGAATTACAAACTTCTGCATGTGACTTCAGAGTTTTTCTATAATTTCCTTGTGACAATAGGCAGTGGGGTCATGACTGGTATTTTTTATTCGTTAAAGGCTTTACCAGGAAATAGATTGAACTCTCACCAGACTGGAGCAGTAAAAAATGAGCCAAATAATGCACATATGGACTTAACATATGGCCTTATAGTGTGGTACCTTCATACCACTGCAGCTTGGTGAATTTTTTGAAGTATTGGTGTTGCACGGGAAGGGACCTGTTTCCCAGCAGGAACAATCTGCTGTTAGTTAAGGTCATAACGAATGCCTAATAGAAGTTTTTCCCCTGCAGATCAGCAGGCAACTAAACAAGAAGGAACAAATAATGGAACAAATGATAGGACCATCACTCCCTCTTGCAGGGCACTTTGCCCATTGAACCATCCAGGTAAGAGCAAGTGTCCTGTGTTTGGAAATGTGTTGCCCACTGCTATTAGTACTTGGGCAACTACAAAACCCAAGCAAGATCCAAATGCCAACAGCTGATTTAAATGTTGTTTGGTTTTGGTTTGTCAGGAGACCCAACTAAACAGTTCTAAGGTAATGGGAAAGTGGCAAAAACGCCACTGGAAGTATGTCCACTGTGTCTCAAGGTCTGTGACCTAGGAGTGATTTGCCTCACTCTGATACCCTGAACCTGCAGCGAAGTCTTTGCACCTGGTCATGTTCTTTGGGTCTAGGCTGGAACTGAGCTCTCCTTTGTCACAAGGGAGTCTTGGGAAGGGCAGACAAAGGCAGAAAGCAGTTCTTGCACAATGGGACTCAGATATTGCTGGCTGGTGAGTGTCCTATCAGAAGCCCATCAAGAACTGAGCCTGGTGACTTGTGGGCTGTGACAGCTCTGATGGGATGGGGTCAGATGGGGTCAGTCCATATCCTGCTACAGAGACAGTGTCTGTTTGTGCCTTCTTTCTTATAAGGTCTCTGAAGAGAGAAGTCTGGCTTGGTTTTGTGAAGTTACTAGAAGCTGAGAAGAGATAGAGAGAGGGGGATTAATCTCCATGCTTCTTTTTTTTTTTATCATGTAGGAGCAAAAGAAATTCCAAACATCAGACCTTGTCACACAGGACAGTAACAAGATTAAAAAAAAGAAAAAAAAAAGGAGAAAAAAAAAAGTGAGGTGTGTATGTGCTTACTGGTGTACTCCAAGGAGAATGTTTACTGGATGTCATAACAAACTACGTCTTTAGCCTATTATTCTTTTTAACAACAGGACCATCAGTACTTACTAATTTAGCAATTTGCTTCAGCTAATGCTTTCAGGATCTATTTCCTGCAAATTAGGAACACACGTGTTACTATGGGAATATACAAGAAGGTACCTATTTAGACAATATTTTTATTTCAGGTTCCTTTCACTTTGAATTAAATATAAATGAGTGCTAAAAGATGCCATTTCATACTGTATGAGGCTGATGACACAAATCCTGTCTCAGGGTGGTTTTTATTACTTTTTCATTACAGCTTTTGTAGTTCAAAGACTCCTGTCAGAGCTTTGATGTGGGGAAAGCTGCTGCATTTTCATCTCTGGATACTAAAAGTGCATCACAGGGAATGTAGGTTGGTGCTGAACACCTATCAGCAAAGTCTACAAATAGAACCCTCCAGGAATGTGTTTTCTTCGTGAAAGATGCAATTATACGAGTTCGCCCTTGTAACAGTAGGTTTGTGATGCGGTTGAAATTGGGTTTTTGGTGGGTTTTTTGCCGGGTTTTTGCCCTCCCGTGCCTTGGGGGCTGTGCCGCCGCCTGCAGTTCCCGCGTGCCCGCGCAGGGGGCGCTGCGAGCCCGGCGTTCCCGGCGGCAGGCGCTGGGAACATCCACAGTGCCGTGGGAATGTACCGGGAACATCCATAGTGCCGTGCGGATGTACCGGGAACAGCCACAGTGCCGTGGGGATGTACCGGGAACATCCATAGTGCCGTGCGGATGTACCTGGAACATCCATGGTGCTGTGGGGATGTACCGGGAATATCGACAGTGCCGCGCGGATATACCTGGAACACCCATAGTGCTGTGGGGATGTACCGGGAATATCGACAGTGCCGCGCGGATATACCTGGAACACCCATAGTGCTGTGGGGATGCACGGGAAACATTGGCAATGCTGTGGAGCTGTACCGGCAACAGCCACAGTGCTGCTGTGGGGATGTACAGGCTGCACACACGGCTTCATCTATTCAGATAACTGCTGTGAATTCCATCCTGGTGGACAATAGCCTGCCCATGAGCCAGCGGTGTGCCCCGGTGCCCAAGAAGGCCAGCGGTACCCTGGGGTGCCTTAGGAAGAGCATTGCCAGCAGGTCGAGGGAGATGATCCTGCCCCTCTACTGACCCCTGGTGAGGCCACATCTGGAGTGCTGTGTGCAGTTCTGGGCTCTTCAGGACAAGAGAGACGTGGATTTCCTGCAGCAGGTCCAGCGGAGGGCTGCAAAGATGATTAAGGGAGTGGAGCCTCTCTCTTTAAATACAATTTGAAGCATAACTGGAGCACGTCATGTAGTGACAGGACAAAGGGGAATTGATTCAAACTAAAAGACAGTAGGTTTAGGTTAGATATTAGGAAAAAGTTATCACCCTTTACTAAGGGTGATAAGGCACTGGAACAGGTTGCCCAGAGAAGCTGTGGATGCCCCATCCCTGAAAGTGTTCCCGGCCAGGTTGGATGGGGCTTTGAGCAGCCTGGTCAAGTGGAAGATGTCCCTGGCCATGGCATGGGGGCTGGAACTAGATGATCTTTAAGGTCTCTTTTAACACAAATCATTCTATAGTTCCAGCTAAAGACTCATGTAGGGAAATACTTAGAACACACAGAGGTTCTTCTGGAATGTAGCTTGTACTTCCTGATGGTGATAGCCTCAGGAGGTCATTGCCTCTGTGATGGTGGTGGTTAGCAAATTTCCTTAAGTACATCACTGAAAAAAATGTATTTGGAAAGAAGATGATGGGTAAGAAGCCATCTGCTGTTTTGGTGATATATTTTGACCACTAAAGTAAAAATTACATTGCAATTAATAAAAAGAGATGGTTTGGCCCGTGATGGATGTGAGCACCCCAGTGTCAGGTGACCACCATGACTGAGCACCTTTAAATGCTGTCTCTACCCTTCTGGGTTTTTTTGACTGTGCAGCTGCCAACACCTGTCTTTAAAGCAGGTGTTTCCACCTTGTTCTCCTAGGAGCTCCGTGGAGTCCACGTGTCCATCAGCACAGCTACACGAGGATGCGATGCCACGTTTCTACCAGAAAGGAAGTTGTAGCCAGGTGGAGTTCAGCTTCTCCCAGGCAACTAGTGACAGGACGAGAGCACATAGTCTTAAGATGCGCCAGGGGAAGTTTAGGTTAGACATTAGGAATTTCTTCACGGAAAGGGTGACTAAACACTGGAATGGGCTGCCCAGGCGGGTGGTGTAGTCACGGCCCATGGAGGTATTCAAGGAAAGACTGGATTTGGCACTCAGTGCCATGATGCAGCTGACGATCTGAGACGTCTTTTCCAACCTGATTCTGTTTGGGGGTGACCTCTTCCTAACAGACCCGTGCCGTGCCCGTGGCTGGAGCAGGCTCCCGTAAGAGCGCTGGCTGGATGATGGATGAGACCCGCGCTTCCTGCTCCTCAAGCACGCGAGCAACCACAGGGCATGGATTTTTCGGCAAGGGAGGAAAGCGGGAAGCGCTGCCCTCGTACGCCGAGATAGCTCGCCCCTGGCGCGGGAGAGAGAGGAGCCAAGAGCACCTCGCCCCCTGCGCTGACCGATCCGCCGGCAGTAGGGCCGAGGGTGCGGGAGCCGCCGCTGGACTTTTGGGCCGTTCGCAGTTCCATGTCTCCGTCTCGAGCGCGTCTCTATGCTCCGGCTGTTCCCGGGAAGGAAATTCCAGCTCTAGTTACGATACATGTCATCAGTGGCACCGGGAAGAAAGGCTTTATACCGTGCAGCCAGAAGACTGGCCAGCTCCCTTCGATAGCTCAGCTGGTAGAGCGGAGGACTGTAGAGGCGCGGCCCGCGGGAATCCTTAGGTCGCTGGTTCGATTCCGGCTCGAAGGA
>VZTI01001653.1:306019-390664 GCA_013397865.1 Struthidea cinerea | reverse complement strand
ACCGCGGGGAGCAGCGGGCCCTGGGAGGATCCCTACCCGGCTCGAGCCTTTCTGAGCTGCCGGTGCCCCGCTACGTCCCCTGCCCTGCTGTGAGAGAGGGAGCCCGGGCGGCTCGGGGGCTCTGTGCTGCGCCCCGCGGCCGTGGCGGCCCCCTCTATGGTGCGCGCTGAGGATGGCGGAGAGACGGCGCAGGTGAGTGCGGGACCGGGGCGCTCTGCGCTTTCTGTCCCCCATCCCCTCCCGGGCAGTGCTGCCTTCCACGCCGCCGCCTCGAGCCCCGGTGCCCCCCCGCGCCGCGGGATCCCGGCCAGGTGCTCCCCTCCTCCCGGGATCCCGGCCAGGTGCCGCCCCGCCCCTCACCGCTGCTCTCGGCCTCCTACCACCGCCCCGGCGTCGGCTGTCACTGCCCACCTCCCTCCCCCTCCGGCACCCTCGCAGGTATCTCCTCTCTCGGATTTCTGGGCACCACCTCTCGGGTACAAATCCCGCTTTTCCCCTGGCAGCTGTCCTCACTTCTGCGCTTTCGCTCAGGTCGTCTTTGTTGTAGCTTACCTGGGAACTGAGCTTGTCAGTAACAACTACGCTGTCTCCGCAGTAGCTTTCCGTGCTCGTTATTTTCCTTCTGGTGGAGTAATACTTTTTCCTTTTTGCCTCCCAAGTGGCTTTGGCACAGCCTTGATGTGAGGTTTGGGCCTGTTGATTTTTCCAGTGTCTTCAGTGCACCTACTTTCTCTCACCTGACATATTCTTTGATTGAAGATGTCATAATCTAGCCTGAAATATTCCTGAGAGATAATGTTCTGCTCAAGAGCTCCAGCAGCTGCCCTAGATGGCTTTCATACATCTTTTGTTATATTGATATGAAAATGGGTGTGTCTTTGCTTTGTATTCAGAAGGTGGGTCTTGGAGAACTGTTTTGTCACTATGGTTATTCTTGTCTTAAATCAGTTTCTGAAAAGTGATAAAGAAATGTAAGAGAAAGTTTATACTGAGAAAGGAAAGGATACTCGGTGAGTTATCTATGGTATCTGGGGTTTCTTGTGAATGCATACTTTCAATGGAATTGGGGGTGGTTTCAAAGTTACCCATATTAAAACTGCTTCTGCATTTTCCTCTGACGTGGAAAAAATTTATAAGAGAATATTTTTCTGCAAAACTTCAACTAAAACAAGAAAGAAATGCTTTTGGTGTTCTAGTTGTGTAAGCTGCAAAGGGCTTCGCTTGCAGAGGCTGACTGCTGAAGCTGTGTTTGGCTGTCTCAAAGAATAGCTCAGAGACAGTGTGTTTCTTGGCACTCCTAATCAGCATTTTGTAGTTTAAGGGACTTTCACCTGTGGTATTACAAGCAGTAGTTTCATTTTTGTCAATCTTAACTTTATCATCTCACATGGCTGGCTGTGGAGAGCTTTGATTTCATGATTGAAAATACAATGGGTTGTGGATAGCAGAGGAAGGTTTGGTTAGAGATCGGTAGCCCAAGGCGGATGCTGTGTCAGTGTCTGATGATGGTATCTCCAAAAGTAAATAATTGAAGCTATGAGTTTACATAAAAGTGACTTCAAGACTTTTAATCTAGGTGTGGAGTAAGGAGAAAGTGTAATTGTTTTGTAGCAAATGTTGTTATATTTAATCTTATGTTAATTTTATGTTAAGCTGCTCTTGGTTGTTGCATTTGCAAGCTTGAATTTTTTCCTTTAATGGTTCTCAACTCAGAATTGCAAGGACAGCTAGAACAGATCTCACGAAATACATACTTTATTGTTCCAGATGTCTTATTTAATGAAATTTGGTGGCTGCCTTCCACTTTGGTGCAGTATTTTATAGCACAGTTTCATAACTGCAAAAGAATTGTCAAATGAGCTGTAACAACCCCACATGTTTAAAAATCTTGTCTTTTTAATTGAAATCTTAAAGTAGTAGTCCCAACCATTCATCTGTATTTGATTTATAGTCTCTTGTAGCACTGTTCTAAACAAGACTCAGGACTAGGTGGTTGTTCAGGTGGAATTGAGGTGCAGGAGAGGTTAGTGCCTGCTTGGTGCACAGAGGCACTGTCGGCTGTGGCGGTTTGGCTGTGGGATGCCAGAGAATTCCCAGTGCACGGCTCTGAACTGCAGCTGCCTGTGGGGCCCCCACGTTGTCTGGCACTGGCGCTCTCACCGGCGTCACTGCCGTGTATATGGAGCCCCTTCTCCTCTTGTAAATCCCCGTGACTGTTCACGTAACTGGAGACTGCTCATGAACTAGTTTGCTGTGCAGGCAAGGGTAAGGAGGTTGTGTTGACAAAGGGCTTAACGAGAAGGCCAGATTTTAGTTATAAGTGAACTGTATGGCTTGCTTGGTATGAAATGGCATTATGAGAAGTGTATTTTGGTATTACAGTCCTAAAATATATCCCTGAAGTTTGTCAGATACCTGTGGACAAAAGAAAAAAAAAAGAGGTGGTAGGGGGAACTTAGTTACTTCTGAGTTTAAATTCTCTTTTTGTAAGTCTTAAGCCACTTAGTGCAAACCTCTTATAGTCATTGTGTTTGCAGCTCATTTTTTTTGAAAGTACAGTGAAGAACTTGCTGTTGACCTTTCCACAAGTCTACTGCCTTGTCTTTCAGCAGCTCAGCAGAGTTTTCATATGTTTATGTTTTACTGCTGCATCATGAAGCTAAGTAGAGCAAATGCAGATGTGGTGTAGGACGTAGAAGCAAGTCTGCAAGAGTTGGGCACTTGCTATCCTGTGGTAATGCTTTTGGATAAAGTATGTTCTCTGTGGCTAAAACGAACAGACTTAATGGGAAATAACAAATAATGTGTAAGTGGTTAATCGTCATGCTGTGCTGATCATTGCGTGTTTTGGAAAATAATGGAGAGATCTCCCATCTAGTCTGTTCTTAGGACACCAGCACAGGTTAATTTCATTACTGGGGAAGGGTTTTTTTTATACTTGTGGTTGAAAGATTGAAGTAATTGTCAAGGATAAGCACAACTAATACGGTTTTTTTTGAACCTGAATTTATTACATTTTTATCGTGCTTTGTACCAATAATAAAATGGAGAAAAAATTGCACTGTGAAACTGATTTTAATTTAAGCAGTGTATTTGGATGGGAGTCCCTTCTTTGGGCCTTTGGTATAATTAATGCAGGGGCTCTGCAGCTCTTGTTGTTAGACCTAGGTTTCCACATGTGTTTGAATTTATGCTAACATGAATCACTGACACAGAAGTTTTAGCGATGATTCCATGAAACACCTCCCCATGCCGCCTGTTTGGAAGGCTTTGTTTATCCAGGCTGTGGAGTTCCGCATTTCTCCAGTAGATGGAGCGTCATCTACGTGGAGTCGCAGAGGTGCCTGGCTGCCTGCCCCTCTGGGTCTGCACTTTGAGGCTCAGCACTGATGTCGAAGTTATTTCTTCTGGAACGTATCTGTCTTCAAAGATTTGTATCTGATTCCTGTAACACTGACGCAACGCTTTTAGTTAAGTCAGGAGCCCACTTAAAATCTCAAATTGACATTTACTTATTTGACATTCTTGTTGTGTTTGTTGTTTCAGTCATGGAAGTGGATCATGAATGTGTTTTGCAGCCTAACAAACCACTCTATAAGCTCATTCCTGTAAAAGAAAGATGAAAAAATGTGTTACAAATTCATGAATCCTAAAAGGTAGTTTTTACTTCAAATTTAAGTCTCGACTTGGAATGAGTTATCTGTTCAATGTGTGGCCTTGAAATTAAAATTAATTCTGTACTTTGACATGATGAACTGCTGGAGGCAGACCTTGATATCATGCAAATCCCATATATCATTTTAGAACGATATGTACAGATTGGAAAAAAGGTACAAGTAATTAGGAAAAAAGGTTATTCAGAGGTATTTTAAACTCTCTTTTGATCTTCTTCACTCTTCTGTTGTACTTTGCAGTGAGGAAGATGATGACTTTCAATATATGGATCATGACTATGAAGTACCACAGCAAAAAGGTTTGAAGAAGATATGTAGCAAGGTGAAATGGACCCGTGAAGAGGTAATACTTTTTTTTTTTTGCTTTAGTCTGATCCCTACCTAATCTTCTTAGCTCTTGAAATATGTTATTATTTAGTATTGTATTGGGGTAGCATGTAAAATTTATTGGCTGAGATTATGTCTTAACAGGATGAAAGGCTAAAGAAGCTGGTGGAACAAAATGGTACAGATGATTGGGCTTTCATTGCTAGTCATCTACAAGTAAGTTGAATCTGTTTCAGTTAAGTTCTCTTAATATTTATTTACTTTGGTCATATGTCTAGCTTGGAAATGAGGTGAAATAGAATCAGAAGCACATAACAATAAAAACTATTTTAGAGGATGCTTCTAAAATAGACTTGAGATCTAGCTCAGACCTTGAAGAACCTTATTGGCTCAGTCTTCAGTGATAGTCTGAAATGATCAAAAATGCCTTCTGTTCACACTTGCTATTTGTTTTCATTATGGAACATATTCCTGTATTTTACTGGTTCCATTACTCGTGGTGGCTATATCCACAGTTCACAGGTTGCTTCTGAAGCAGTTAGGAGAGTGGGTTGCATTTGAAAGATTGCTTGAAAGGAGCAGGATGAATTTCTTAAACACTATAGGCAAGGGGACGCATGTGTTTATTTATTTGTGTGTTTGTTGGAGTTTTTTTGTTTGTTTGGGTTTGAGGTTTTTTTTTACAGTGATCACTGCTTCCCTGAGGTAATGGTAGAAAGTACCTACAACTAGAATTGATGGTGTTTGTTTCTCTTCTGAAAAAATGTCATAAAATGCCTGCTGTAAAAATGTAGTAGAATCTAAGGCTGAAATCACTTCCTAGAAGTAGTATCAAATATTAGAAATCAAAAAATTACACCTCCTCTTACCTTTGAGGTTCTTACAATATTGCGTGGGATGATGTGGTTGTATGAAATTCCATTGTAAGGTAAAAGAAAACTTGAATTCTACGTGTTGAACAACTATAACTTTGCATTGTTCTCATCATATTTTTGTGCAACTGTGTTGCTTCCGATTTTTTTTCCAAGTGGCAAAATATAGATGTCAGGGAATAAACTCAAAGCTTCTAAATTTAAGTCATGCATAACTGAATCCATATTCCTTACGTGTACATTATTCCCTTATAAAAATCAGTGAAATTAGTGAATGGCAGAGGAGAATCAAAAAGGTTTTATATTAAGCTGTTTGAAAATACATTTGGTGATAGTGATATGCAGGTGTAGTATGGATTTGCATTTAACAGATCTAACAGTTTAGTAAAAACTTCTCCATCTGAAAACAAAATAATTTGTTCCGGAGACAAAAAACCTGTTGTTCAGCTGGGCTCAAGAGAGGTTGAATAAACATTCCCCAGTTATCATAGGAAACTTCCATGATCAGGTTGCCTGCTGCAGAATCATTGATGTTGGAAGGAACTTCTCTAGGTCATCTGGTTCATGGCCTCTGCTCAAGCAAGGTCAGCTGGAGCAGGCTGCCCGGGGCAGTGTCTGTTTGGGTTTGAGTATCTCCATGGATGGAGACTGCACAGCCTCTTTAGGCGACCTATTGCAATAGCCAGATAATAGAGGCTGGCATAATTTGCACTTACCTTGTTACTGATGATCTTTTGCTAGGAAAACCAAGGGTATCTTGAATTTTAAAGGCCCTCAAACTGCTGTGTTTTCAAACCCTCCTTTCCTTGCTGGACTGGGCACAGGTAAACCTTCCCTCTGTTCCGCCCCAAAAAAGTGAAGATTGCTTCAAGGTGACTCTCAAGAGTGGGAGTGTAGCTTGTAATCATTTTCAATTTTTTTTTGTGGCTAAGGCAGACTGAAACGATTATATTGTTTCATCCCATCATTTGTTTTACTCTTCTCTCCAAATCATATTATGATTTCAGAAATGTCTGGAAGATAAAAGCACTAAAAGGCCACAATTTAAAATGTTTTTCTTTCGTCAAAATGGTAACAGCCATTCTATATTGAGTCTTTTACACTTTGCCTTTAACAGGAAATGATGATGTTTTGTAAAAAACTGTAGTGTGCTTTTAATCATAGAGTTACTACTTGTGATTAGCTTGAAGGTACTATGAACAGTGTAATTTCAGGTGCTAGTGTTCTGGGTGTGTTTTCTGGTCCTGGAGACTGCTGCTTTGTTAACTTCATCGTAGCATGGTAACACCTTTACTTGGTAGACAAGACCAGCAAAACCTTGCAATTGGTATTTGTTATCCAACAGCTTGCCCTGAAGCAAGTAAATAATCCTGTCCCAGTAAAAAAAGTATGCTGTCCTGGGTCAGGCTCTCACCTGTATATTTCTAAGCATTGGACCAACCCTTTCATATAGATAGTTTTTAGGAGGCTAAGTGAAAGTTACTTCTCTTTCATAACTGGGAACAATATTTCGAAAGATCCTTAGTGAAGCTACAGAAAAGCACCATCTGTACTGACCAACAAAAGCAATGTTGTTTAATTAGTATGGTTAACTAAATTTGATATGAATCTGCTTTCCTGAACACTCTAGTAAAGAGCTGTACATTAATTTGGGTTTTAGCAAAAAGTGTATTCTTTTATTTGAAAGAAAAAGTATTTCTTTAAAAAAATTCTCCCCTTATTTAAGTTATAGATAATGTCAAAAATACATCAGCCACAAAGTCCAGAGAAAATGTGGAGTAATGAGGACAAAAATAAATACACGTTTTTCTTTAAAGAAGAGTAAGTTCTGAATTTGATTATCAAGTTAGTACATTGAAGTAATTAGATTAGAGCTTCATGCAAGGTTTTTTTTTTCCGGAGAAGAGTTTTTATAAGCAAATGGAATAAGAAATAATAAGGGAGAATTTAACTATAATACTTAGAACAAAGTTCTAAATAAGTCTTTTAATTTGAAATAAGGTAATAATTCATGCTAGAATGTATTTACAGCTTTATGTATTTAAGAGTTTAACAGCTACACTGGTCTTCTAAAACTCTTTCAGAATCGTTCAGATTTTCAGTGCCAGCATCGATGGCAGAAGGTACTAAACCCAGAATTGATTAAAGGTCCCTGGACTAAAGAAGAAGATCAGAGGGTAACAAAAACTAATTGATACTCTGCCCTTTAATAAAATTGGCATATGGCTGCTAAGAATGTGTACTTTTTCTTAAGTTTCATTCCTGTATAGCTGATGTCTCATATGTCTTGTGACATGGATACTTACGTTGCATTATGATGTATGAGAAGAAAAAAGTTCTCTCTTAAGTAGATGGAATGTCAGGTCTGCTCAAGAATTTCATTTCGCATTAGTGAGAGTGCTGGCTGAATTATTCTAGCTTACCAAGTAGGGGGGATCTCTTTGTAGCACTAAAGATCAAAGGTCTCATTTACATCTTTTGTTCCTCAAACCCACCAGACTTGAAGGGATTGGGAATAAGGGAAATTATTTCATAATCTACCATTGCAACCCTGAGAATCAGCTCAGTTGGTTAGAGCATGGTGCTAATAATGCCAAAGTTGTGAGTTTGATCCCTGTGTGGGCCATTGGACTCGATGGTCCTTCTGGGTTGTTTCCAACTCGGAATATTCTGGGAAACCATTTCTTTCTGTAAAGAAGCTATCACAATGTTTTAGGCTCCTTTTTTACCCCACTGCTGTTAATCTGTATTGCAGCCTTTTGCCTGCAAAACCTGGACTGCCTCATAGGGAGGTGCAAATACAGCTTTCCTGTGGTATTTCAAATATGTGTCTTGTTCCTACTGTTTAAAACTGTTCTAAGATATTTTAAATTACTATTTGTCAATTTATGAATGTGGTCTTCCTGATCTATTTTTTACAGTTCTCATTAGTTTTTTAAGAAAAAGCTTCTAATTTGTAAAAACTCCCAACCTCCATTCCATTTCTAGGTGTAGAGGTGTGGCGTTTTCCTCATATGTGTGTTGTTGAAAATAGTCAAATGAAATATCTTTACCAGTTTCTTTCTTGGCCTTTCCTAATGTCAGTTTATGCAGTGGGTGACAGAAAGGAAACTTCCAAATGAATGTTTTCATCAGTGTACACTTACATTCTAAACACAGAAAATTTGAGTTAGTAGTGTTTTTATTTCTTGAAAAATCATTTTTAAACCCCCAAGTCACTGTCTGCCTCCTTAGGCCTAATATCAGTTGACTATTATAATGCTAGTCTAAAATGTGAGTTTATCAGTGTTCTCAGCCTTTGATTAGGTAAATTAGGTTTTGAAATTAAAATGTGCTTTCATCTGTATTCCAGGTTATTGAATTAGTTCAGAAGTATGGTCCAAAGCGCTGGTCTCTAATTGCAAAACACCTGAAAGGAAGAATAGGCAAGCAATGCAGAGAAAGATGGCATAACCATCTCAATCCTGAGGTAAAAAAGTCTTCATGGACAGAAGAAGAGGACAGAATAATCTATGAAGCTCACAAGCGTTTGGGAAACCGATGGGCTGAAATAGCAAAACTTCTTCCTGGAAGGTGCTTTTCAACTCTATTTGTGTTAAATGTTGGAATATGAAAAGTGGTCATCTCAGTACCCTTTTTAGTCAGAGAGCATCTGTTGAAACTTACATCACATATTATTTTATTATCATATTATTAACATATTTATCTTGATAGATGCTAAAAATCTTTTGCATTTGGTATATATTCTTAAAAACACATAAAACCCATAGAAAGACCTTTAACGCTTTGGAGGTATCTTCAAATTCCTCCTGATCACTTAAAAACCCTCTGTAATAGAGTTGAACTGAAGTAACTGCAAGTAGTAGTAGAAGATTGATTTGATATCAAACTTGATATCAAAGGGCTTTCATTAATATGCATTTGAGGGTGACTTTCCTGGTTTAAGATCTGATTTTTTTTTTTTTTTTTTGTGTGTAGCACTTGTTGAACTGGACACTCATAAAAGAAAATCTTAGTAACCTTCAAAAGTCCAGGCTTAGGAGTCATGCATTGCAAAGTTAGTTGGTTATTATGAAGTCTCGAAGTTAAGAATGAATTGTATGCATTATTTGCCTTATATTTCTTTCAAGTTTGACTTCCAATTTCTATGGTTGTGGAAAACAAAATTTTAGTGTGTGAAGAGTTTAATGAAATAATTCTTCTACCTTGTACTGTTAATTGAAATTCAGTGTTAAGCTTTCTGAATTCAATTTGTGTATTCAAGAGGTGAGTGTCTACCTGTGCCTAAGGAATGTCAACATGAAACAGATTTGTTATCTTGGCATAATGAGAGATGTGTGCTTAAAAAATTTGTGTTTTGATTAAGTGCACAATCCGTGGCTCACAGTAAATCCTTTGGAGGAATGAGAAGGTTGCATCTAAATAGAATTTCAGAGAGGGAAGATGAGTTTGACAGAAGAATTCCTATTTAGCTTGTTTGTTGTCAATAAATCTGAGACTTAGCTAAAGAGTGCTAAAGATCATAGACCTAGAAGATTTGTAAAGTCCAACACTAGTGGGATGAAAAAGGGGAATACTTCTTGGAGTTGACCTTAAATGAAGAATGGGGCTTTAATCAATTTTTGTTTCTACGTACCTCTACCTAAGGCTAGGAATAATAATGCTAGTATTTTAGATGGTAATGCAGTTAAAGTCTACTCTTGCCTTAATGTTTGTTTAGTGTTACAAGTGATTTCAGCATGCTTGTCAAAATGACATGCCTGTTTTATCCTATCCATGATAAAGGGCATGAAGAGGTAGTAGGATGTTCTCCCACAAAGCTGCATATAAAACTCAGAGTGGGGGTTGCAGGCTGTCAATTTTAGAAGACATATCTTCCAGTGGCAAACACCAGCCAGAGTGCCTTTATTATGCTGTGGGACAGTGGGGTGATTGTCTTAGCTACGTGTTCTGCAAATTTATAGCAGAGGGGTAAACAAAAACAACCATGTGTTCACTACATTATTCCAAGTATCTAAGAAAAAAGATTCCCCCTCATGATTACAGTCAGAACCCATAGAAAGACCTCTAACGCTTTGGAGGTATCTTCAAATTCCTCCTGATCACTTAAAAACCCTCTGTAATAGAGTTGAACTGAATTTAATTTTGATTTCCGGCACACTTGAAGTTTAGTAGAAGGAAGTTTTAAAAAGGGTGGCTTTCTAGTCATTATGCCAAAACCCCACTGATAATGGAACTTTCTGTCTAGGCTGCTGGAGCTTTCTGGATTTGTGGCTTCAGATTAACCTACTCTACAAACCCTGTAAATTGTGTCATATATTAAAATTTGAGATATGGAAACCAGTCACTGTTTTATACTTTCATTTTAGGACTGATAATTCAATTAAAAATCACTGGAATTCAACAATGCGAAGAAAGGTGGAACAGGAAGGATACTTGCAAAGTGTTATAAAGTCTGAAAGCGCTAGTTCTGCTGAACTTCAGCCCCAACCTTGTCTGACTATGGAACACTTGCACACTCAGAATCAATTTTATGTGCCTGTTCAGACACATGTAAGTTCAAAATTTAGAATAATAAGTATTTCCAAATTTCAAATAATTGATTTGGTTTGAAATGAGAAACAAATCTGAAAGATTGAAGATCTGTTGAGTATTTTTGTGATTTTATGGCAACCTAGGATTTGTAAACCATAAATAGTTTATGTATAATAAACTAGAGATAATTTTATAGCCTCCTTTGGTTGAGGGTTTGTAAAATGTTTTATGTCTTTTTAGATTCCAGCATATCAGTATGCCTCACCAGAAGGCAGCTGTCTAGAACATGCTCCGTCTTCTTCCAACATAGTTCAGGTAAATTGTTAACATCCTTCATAAATTAAAGAGAATTTACTGCATATTATACAGTAAATGAATAGATGTGTATCTTCAAAATGTCTGTTAGTCTGTCATTCACCTAAATTTATATAGCTTCCTCTGTAAGCAAGCTTGCTAGTGTAGTTGGTAGTTTTAGGTAGGAAAAATGAAGCTCTCTTTATGTATCCCAGAAACATGATGTTTGTGCTTATTTCTGACAGAAATATGGCTTAAAACATAGTTTACTTGTTAAATCCGGAGGCTAAATTGTGACCTATATTAGTATTACCTAGCTTATGAGTAATTTAAAGGCAAGACTTTACATGTATGTAATAAATATGACTCTATCTGAAAAACTCAGCTTACTGTGACTTACACTTTTTTTCTCTTCGGTTTTATTTCTTTCTCACTGATAAACATCTTTCAATCAGTTGAAGATGCTTTTTTGCAGCATTCTAAATGCTGAAGGATTAAGAAACTTTAAAACAAATAGAAGTTGGATATATTATTTCCTTTTGCTTCTTTGGGTTCACTTGGAATATATCTGATATTCCTCATATGGTGCAGAATGAATATAGATCTTGGTTTCTAATATGACTCCTTGGAAGAATTTTTGTGAATTTGGAATTAGTAAAAAAAGTGTTTTGACACAGGGAATAATATACGTTGTGTTTGTGTCAGATAGGGGAGTTCTGTAGAACTCTCTACCTAACCTGAAGTTTCCCTGTGCAGGTCATCTGTTTCATGTTGCATTTTCTTTCCTGATTTGGTATAAGAATACAAGTCACAACAAAGCCTCATACAGCTTTTGACACTCTGGATTGCCCTACACAGAAAAGTATAAGATATTTCTGCTCCTTGAAGTACTCTCTAAATTGGGGATAGCATATATTCTGACCTATATTTATAGCGATAATGGAAAGTGTTAAGGAGGTTAAGAACAAACAAACCAATCAAAACCAATTCTTTAATTTTCTTTTCTGATAGTAGTGATGGGATTGCTTGTATAGACACCGTGTCAGCAAATGCTGATTTGAAACACTTTCTTGCACACTTAGGATAAATGATACAGAATTTTAGAAGGCATGTGAAAACACAAGCACATAAACCAGTCTGCCAAGGCTTGGTTCTATTAAAGATAGAATGTAGTGACTTTAGTTTAGAAAGTGTTTTAGCATGCTGATAACTTACAGGCCATATTAGAATCCAGTTAAAATACCACCTTGCACACCGCTGTAACATCAGATCCATCTCCTGGTAATTGGAGTTGTTTTGCTTGTGAGTGACTTCTGTACTACAAAGTATGATACAACCTGAACAGTTCTGTTCCCTCTATGTGTTAAAAATACAGCTGTGTTATAATATAGAATCTTTACCGTGAAGGGGTGGTGGAAGTGAAAAATAGTAATGGCTTCTTTCTTAAATTTTTCAGCAGCCATTTATTGATGATGATCCTGATAAAGAAAAGAAAATAAAGGAACTTGAATTGCTACTTATGTCAGCAGAGAATGAAATCAGAAGAAAACAAATGTCTTCTGTAAGGACTGTAAATTTCTCTAAGTATTTGAATATGCATTACTGAGGTTAATCCTCAGAAATTCAGTAACGGTTGTTTGGTTTAGTGTGGTATTTTTTTCACCCGACCGTCTAAAATCAAACCTATGGCTGTTGCATTGTAAAACAAAAATCTGTGTATTAGAACTGAGACAAGTTATTTTTAGTGCAGTTTTCTAAGCTGTGAAGGCAGCAGAAATATGACCAGCAATTTGGCAGTTCCTAAGATCCCGTATTTTAATCCTCTTCAAGAGGTACCATATTTGATGTCACTGCCATTCAGTTTTATAGATCAGTAATGTTGATCACCTGCTCAGTAGAGAAAGGTGAAAAATACATAGGTTTTGCCCCATTTGATTTTGAAATGTCCTGTAGATTATATTTTCCTCAAACTTCAGTGTGAGTGCTTGCAATACTTGATATCCACATTTGGACATGATGAACAGTAAATAAATATGCACCGCACACAAATTGTGTGTAAATTCAGTGGAATTTCCCTAATTCTGTAGAATTAGGGTAACTTGCAGATGACAGTCACTGATTTCTTCAGAGAGCTTTGCATATCAGACACCTAACTAACCCAACCATATTGATCACTAGTTTAGAATACAGGTGAACTTGAGGTTTTATGTGGTGCAGTTATTCCTGGCATTCTTTTGAAACAGTGCAGTGTTCTACTTATCTAGTAGAATCTGGTTTGCTTCTAGATTTCCAGTGAAAGTTAAAATTTGTTTCTTGGGTACTAAGCAGGCTACTGAAATGGAATAACCTTTTAGAAGTTTACTAAACTATTAATGCAAAATCTGCATTAAAAACCCCCAGGTCAAACAAGTAGTATTTCACACTCTAGAAACATTTTCTAATCTTAAAATTTACCTGTGTTCTGTATTGAAGATGACTTCATGATATACTGGTGTTCAGGTATGCAGGAAACTTGCATCAGAGATGGCTTCCAATACAGCCCATAATTACCTAAGTTATGAGTGTGTATAAGATATGAATGTGAGGTAAGATAAAAATCTTATGCAATTTGAGAATGTTGAGTATGTTAATGTAAAGAGAAGACTAACTGCCTTAATTGAAACAGATAATTGGTATTTGAAAATGCCAAAATTAATAGTTATGCTTCGTCTTTCCACACACTACTTTTTTTTTCCACCCTGCAGTCACATAATTGATGCTTTTCAGCCTCCAAGTTGAGTAAGGTTAACATGTTTCTTCATAACTTTTTAGCAAGCTGGAAGCTTGTCTTGTTGGTCTGGAAATTTTATCATGGAGGATTGTATGCCTAATACACTAAGTAGCCTTGAGGAACAAACAAGTGATTTCTACAGCATGGATGAGACCCGCATCACACCTGTTCAGCAGAATTCACCACCTAAGTATTTGGGTGTAGAAGCAAATAGAATGTTAACACCTCTACAAACCATTCCAGAATTTGCAGAGACACTAGACCTTATGGAAATTGTAAGTTTGTATTCCTTGTTAAAAAAAAGTGCTTAATTGGGAATGTCAATTTACACAAGATGTATAAAATACTGTTAAAATTGCCTTATTTTTTATTTGTCTATAATTTCCACCTTATCAAGTGATTTATTGCCTGTTTTAAAACAATTGTGTTTTAAAATATTCAGTATTTTATGATTGTATGAAAGACACGGAGAATAATTCGGTATATGGCTTTTGGAGGTAGAGGGCTGGTAGATTGTCTTGGACATTGTGAAGTAATCTTGGGTAAGCCTGCCTGTGTTTTGCATCTTGCCTCATAGGATCCGGTAGCGTGGAGTGATACCTGTTTTGAGCTTTCAGAGGCTGTTGTATCCCCTGTCAAGCCAGCTCCAGTAAAACTAATGCGGCTTCAACACAGTGAAGGGGCTGCTGAGTGCCAGTATAATGTTGGTGTTATGCTTGACGGCAAAAACCACAGCAGCATCAGTGGGGATGAGGAAACAGTTTTTTCAACAACCTCAAACTTAACGAAGTTCAGCAATCCACCTGCTATCCTGAGAAAGAAGAAGAGATTGCGTGTTGGGCAGTCCCCGGTGACTGATCTGAATGATGGCTTGTGTAACGATGCCGTCAATGTTGCACTTAAGCGGACGCCAGTGAAAACACTACCATTTTCTCCATCACAGGTGAGTGCATCTTTAAATATGGCTAAACATGAAGACTGTAGTGAGTGGGTTATAAGTAGTTTCTTCCCTAGTAGTACATTGTAGCCTAAAAAAATACGTCAAAATAACTTCTTACAGCATCTGCATAAGGGTAAATATCTTAAATCATTAAACAACCTCAGTTTTGAAGACTGATGGGGAGGGTGACAGCAGTGGTGACAACCTGTGTCTCAGCTCACACTTTTCATGCAAATAGTTGTTGATAGAGACCTTTTGTCTCTGTGACTTAATTAAATAGTAGAGATTTTAAGAAGAAAATCAAGGTTTCAGCAATAAGAGTAAGTCAAGAACAGAGTATTGGGGTTTGCCAGTAAAAGTCTTTCAGTTATGTGTATATAATTTGGGGGTCTTTGCTGTTCTGCACAGTGGTGAAATTTTGTCCTGTAAGGTTGCTTTTTTCTTCCCACCCCCCCCTCCTGTGCTTAGTTTTTCAACACTTGCTCTGGAAATGAACAATTTAACTTTGAAAATCCTGCATTTACATCGACTCCAATCTGTGGTCAGAAAGTTCTTATTACGACTCCTCTACACAAGGAAATGACACCACAAGATCAAAAGGAAAATGTAGGGTAGGTTTATTACATTAAACATCTGGTGGTGTTACTAAATTAAAGTTTAATACGTGTGGGGTAATGCTGTAGTGATCTCAGTACCGGCAGGTTTGTGGTGGTGATATCTGTTGCGTAAATTAAAGTATTTAAAAATGTTTCTTAGATTAATTTATTACATTGCTAATGATAAAATATTAAAATATTAAAATGTGTGTATGAATGCTTTTCTATGCTTGAATAGTTTTAGAACTCCCACAATGAGAAGATCTCTTTTGGGTTCAAGACCAAGGACACCAACTCCTTTTAAAAATGCTTTGGCTGCTCAGGAAAAAAAGTATGGTCCCCTCAGACTTATGGTATGTGATGATACTGATGTTTTTCTTCTTTGTTGAAGTCTAAGTGTCCTCTTGGTTTTGATGTACCGTAAGCCTCTTTGTGATCTTAGAAAGCATTTTCTTATCCTAGAGAACAACTAGAACGTGAATCAAAACCACTTTGGGTTTGGTTGTTAGACTTGTGTAGTATGGAGGCATTATCTTCTTGAATAGTAATTTGGTACATATAATCATTTGATCCACAGTACTATCTTAAATGCATCAGTTTCATGTTTGTGAGTTGTTTTAAATTTGCCTAGCCTTGCTAGCACTGTATCTCTTACAAGGTGGTTACATAATTGCCTGAGATTTCAATTTTAATACTTTAGGATTCTGTTTTTTCAAAAGAAAAATTTTAAGTCGGAGAATGAATGGGTGTGGGTTCTCCAGCGGGGTAACTTAGTAAGAGCAAGCTGCTGTACATGAGTATGACTGACCTCATTATTTTAAACAACTTTCACATTTCACTTGAAAAACTGCATTATCTTTGAATCCTCTGGACTATGTAAGAGCTGAGTTGTTCTTTCGTTTTGGTTCTTCTACAGCACTAGGACTGTTAACTAGGTGTTTACCACAGTGTGATAATCTTGAGTGATGTTAGCAGTTTTCTTCATCCTGAATCCCAAAATTTTAGTATAGCAGTTTGTGATCTTCTGGTTCTTCTGGCTGTCACAGGCTTTTTTTTTTGTTTTGTTGACTATGGATAATGTTACCTTTTTTGTTAGTTTGTTCCAAATGAATTCAATTTTTGTTCTCTTCCTAGCTTAGCTAAGGTATGTTAATGCATAATAACTTTTGGAATTCAGTAGACATATGCTTTTCAAGTTCTGAAAAAATTCCAGCCAATATATATTGACTACTTCTTTTCTGCAAACACAGAAGGTAGCTCAGACTTTGCCACAGGGCTTGGCACCATCTGTGTTACCCTATAGATTCACAGTCCCTCACTATGCAAATGGAGTGGTTTGGCATTCCTGTTTCTGTCCACTATTAACCTCCTGTTCAAAATCAAATTTTGAGGGCTTAAGGGAATTCTTCTCCTGTTGGTACACAAAGGAGCCATCTGTATGGCTTCTGTGAAATTCTGTACTGTACTTAGGACTATCAATGTCTTATTCAAAGATTTGTGTTAAAATTGGTGTAAATTCTTTTCACAACAACAGTTATACATTTCTAGCACAGTTTTTTAATATGTTTTTATGCATATATATATACATATGTGTTTATGTAGGTATTTAGTGTATCTAAATTATTTTATCAGTGGATAACCATTACTAATAAGTGCAAACAAGTAGTTTGTCTTCAATGCTACCTTGCATTTTTGAGGCACTATGTGCATGTATATGTTTTATCTGGCTAGAAATAATGTGGAGTAAAATGAACTTCAAAAAAATCTTCATAGCTTTGAAATGTAGCCCCGTGGTTTTTAACTACAGTAACTTAGGTCCTTTCTTGCTATGTTTTGCAAGATCTCTTTTCTGGCCTACATTAGCTGAAAGTAGAACATGGTAAGAACTGGCAACTAATAGACTTCCTGTGTTTTCTTCTTCAATTTTAATTAACATTTAGTCACAACCACTTGCCTTCTCGGAGGAAGACATTAGGGAAGTTTTGAAAGAGGAAACTGGAACAGATATATTTCCCAAGGAGGAAGATGACACTTTGTATAAAAACTGCAAGCAGGAGGTAATATAACAATAGTATTTTCAAATAAGGAATAACTGCTTTTACATAATATTTTACAATTTTTCTCTTCAAAATGTTTATTTCAGCACAACTTTTCTAAAAAAGTCAGAAAATCACTGGTCCTAGATTCACAGGAAAAAGAAGAGATTGGGGCCCAGCGCTTAGCAGAAGATAGTAGTTTAGATGTACAGGTAAGAAACTAAACTAACTGAAGAGCATCACTGGCGGCAATATTAATATGGAACTGTGTATCTTCTGTCAACTAAAATAAACTTTTGGATTGAAGCTGCTAGATTAATACATCTAGAAAGTGAAAAATACCTCCAGTTTGAAATACTACTTTAAGTGCTTAAGAAATAGGTGAGCTTTGGGCTTGAATTCACGCATGAATTTTTCCTTTCAGTTCTTCAGAGTAGGATGTGAATAAATAATGTGAATGCTTTACAGGTTTGTAGCAAAGCTGTTTCCATGCTGGTTACCTATAAACTTTAGCATACACAGCGTGCTGAAGTTCTCTGTAATACACCAGGAAGATGACATTTGCTCCTGTGCTGTGCATGCTTGACAGTCTGGCAGATGTGTTCTGAAAATACATAATTGTGTATTAGGCAGCATGTTTTTCCTGCTTCACATAGTAGGGGAATACTTTAAGAAATATCAAGCATGTAAAAGATGAAGTGTGTGTGCTCCCTCTGCCTAAAGGAATTTGAATACTTCTGCCTCAGTAACCAAGACATGAAGAAATCAGATATGGGGCTTTTTTGGTCCCTCTTTCCTTTAAAAAGCAGCTCAATGTTTTTTCAGTTGAGTAATTGAATAGCTTATTCTTCAGTCTTGTAGGAAAACTTTGTTCTAATGAGTTCTTAATGCATGTATGTGTTCAATTCTTAAAGAGTAAATGTCCGTCCTTCTTGATTAGGTTTAAGGTTATATTCAGGATGTAGGAGCCAAGGTCTTTTTTTAAAGACTGTGTAAAGTGCTTAAGCCATACTCCTTTCTAGCTGGTTCTCTAAATTCCCTTCTAAAGTGCCTCTTAGACTTTGCCAAGCCTTGGGATCTGCCTGTTGGGTGTTGGGCGATCTGCCACCTAGTGGGAATTGCCAGCTTCCCCAAGAACATCTCTTGTGAGGAGCAGCGGTGCAGCAGCCATTCCAGTCATAACGAAAATGCCTGGTGTTCTCTTAGTAATATCTTGTTATGACACGGTATATTGTGTATTGCTGATGTCCAGGTTAAGATACACCATGATGTTGTGGTCTGTTAAAGGCAGGGGACTGGGGAAAAGTTGATTTTCTGTCACTTTCATGAGAAATGCTGGGGCAACAGGAACATTCACTCCTGGCAAGAGAGATAGTGGTAGTATCTTATTTAAAAATGAAGAATATACCAATCCTGAAGTAGAAATTGTGTGTCCATATGATGATAATTTAGGAATGAGGTCTGAGGTAGAATAAATATTTAAAGGTGGTTTAATGGGGTGTTTTTGTAAGAAATCAACTACTTATGCCACTTTTACTGTCATCTAATTTTTGGTCTTTAAAATTGACATATATCTATCTTGCACTTTTGTATACTGAAGCTGGATTAATTTCTTTTTATTTCCATAGACATTACCAATATATAAAATTCTTCTGGAATGATCCATCCAGTGCTTATTTCAGTTCTTACAGCAGTTCCTCCCCCTGAAACTGATGTGGTCTTACTTTTTTGACTCTAGTCTCCTTGTCTTACTTTCACAAGGGTTATCCTAGAAGTGAATTACAAGCTTTTTTTTCTTTAAAACTGTTCTGTAGTTACCACTTTATCAAATCTTGTTCTTAACAAAATGTTATCAGAGTAATGTGGCTTTAGAGTAAAGAAACTGTCTACTCAGTGATACCTAAACCATGCTAGCAGCTGCTTGTTGTACTATGCTTAGTATTGACTGTGGATTCCAGTATGGACCAGGCTTAGTTCTTCATATATGGCTCATTACATTTTCTTTTCAGATTCTTTCCTAGGGTCTTTGTGATAGTATTTGCTTTGTTTACATTTTGGCTTCTCTGAACACAGCAGTTGAAGTCTTTTTGTAATAATTACTAATTATTATTCCTGTTCCCTACCCTCTTTTTTGTCAATAGTCAAAAAATGCATATACCACATCTTTATTAATGACACCATTGCTGGAAATACAGGACAACAGATGTAACCTGACATCAGAAAAACAGGATACAAATCCAGCAAACAAAGCAAATGCAGTAATTAAGAAGAAACTGAATGCATGTGCTACAAAGAATTTCAAAATGGAGAAAGCTCTTCAGGTCTGGATGCAAAGAATTCTGTTAGTTCTGTTAGTGGGTTAACAAAGAAATTTTGTGTTGTTTTGTTTCTGTCTTGCACTAATGTCTAGAATTGTTGAAATCAGTGATCCAGTTTCAGTCAGTGTTTCCATGGTCCTGATTTCTTGTAAGTTGGTCATTTGTCTGCAAAGTGTTTATTCATAGCTGAGTTCTTTAAATACAACCCTGATGTTTCACACTTTGTTTCAGTGAAACAAACTGATGTTTCACTAAGATTTAGATGTGGGGGGAAAAAAAACCAGGGTGGGGAAGACCTACAAAACAGGTCTGGGTGCCCAAGACTAGGAGTTAGAAAACTTGGCCTAGTGCAAACTAAACTTCTTTACGACTTTAGTTGCTCAAATTTCTCTGGTGCTTACTCTTCATAATAAGCCCAGTGGGATTCATTAAAGCAGAGTTCATCCACAGGTTCTGTTTGGTAGCCGTTCTTGTAAGGGACCTGTTCTTGTACATTCATATATTTTCCATCCTGGTAAAACCATGGAACCTAGTTTTCCCTCTGTGTATGTCCTGACCACCAGCTTTAGGAAGAGATCCTTTGACCTACTTTGTACCAATTCCAGTTTGTCCCATAGGGAGTTAATGTACAAAGTTTTTTTGTCTTCTTAGAATATCTACAGCTCTGTATTAATGAAAAAATAATAACAAAAAAAAGACAGGATACCTGGAGCCTGATCTTCCATATTCTACTTAATTGCTTTAACAATGGTGTTTTTAAGTACAGAGACAACACTATTACTTTCTGATCTTTTCTTATGAGAAGAAAGAACAAAATTCATTTAATTGTGATATTAAAATTAAAAAAAAAATTTCTTTTGCTGTGAATTGCAGCTAAGGTGAATGAATACATCTATCTGGCCCAGAAGTATGGTGTTTGGAATACTTAAAAGGGGAGCTGAGTTATAGTATACTCACAAATATTTTTGTTGAGCCATCTTTTTTCTTTTTTTCTCTTTCCCCAGAGAAATTCCCTCTCGGTTTTGTGGCCTTTCTGACCCCAAGTCCCTTTCATTAATCAAGTTCTGCTAAATTTACAGAGAAATTCAAACAGATAATTTTCTTCGTGAATCTGTATGCAGAACTGATCCTTTGGATCAGTTTCTAGCTCAGTGTGGGAGGGAGAGGATCTTGCATTCTTCATCATGCTACAACTGGCCAGTGTCAAGTCCAATTTGGAGCTGAAATGAATCAGCTCGAGGTTCAGTACATCATGTGAAGGTGTAGGCTTTGCTTCATGGAAAAAGCAGGACTAGTAGCTTAATTATTCTTCCATTCATCATTTTTATTCCTAATTCCTTTGCAATTTCCTATATATTCCCCAAAAATCTGACCGTTCTTCCACAGCTGCCACTTGGTTCAGTAAAGTTCTTCACAATCTTCTTTTTCAGCTGCCAAATTATTTTACCTTCCTTGGTGTCTCCAGACAGCTGTTAGTAATGTGTTTTTCTGCCTGCTGAACTTAGCACATTTAAAGAGGAAGATATTAAAAGAGAACATAATTAGCTTCCCTTTTATGTATTCATTTTGAACTAGTTAGACTATTGAGGAGTGTTTTTCATTTTGTGTGTTAGAACTTGAAGCATAACCCAGATGCACTGCTTGGTAGCTGGATTAAGGGGTGGAGAGGGAGCTTTGTCACAGGTTTTAGGTATTGTACTGTAGAACTGGATCCTTCTCCGTAAAATATACTATTGCTAGGCTTTAATAACTTATTATTACTCTGAAACATTGTATGAGAATTGTTGCAGTATTTTAGTTTGTCAAAAGAACTTTTTTAACAGAATTTTATTTTGTGCAGCCAAATCGTGACTGGGAGGCAGTTGTTTATGGAAAAACAGAAGACCAGCTTATCATGACTGAGCAAGCAAGAAGGTATCTGAGCACATACACAGCTGCCAACAGCAATTCAAGGTCTCTGATACTCTGATGGTCACTGCAGCTGACAACCATCAGTTTCCATTGAAACTGAAACAATGTTGAAGGCTATTCCTGTGTGATAGTTGGGAATTAAGTCTTTACTTTGAGAGAGTCTGCCAAGGGAAACCTTAAAGCTACCTTAAAGCTTCCTTTCTTCTTTTGACTGACAAAGAACAGACATGAAGCTCTTACATTCTTTACAAAGGGATACCGCGAACAGTTCTGCAATGAATTTTTTAAATATTGAAAGAGTAACCCCCTATAATATAAAGAAGGGTAAAGTACATTGCAGTACTGACAACATACAGTTTTTAAGTCTATTTTTCATATTTATTCTTTTGACTTGCATCGCTTTTTTATCTGTTAGAGCATTTTCAATATAGAGTAGGTTTATAGGTTGTTACTGGTTTCCAAACGAGCAACATACATGACTGAATGTGCTTTTGCTTATGTAGCATTTTCCTAGTATATAAAGAAACACAATGGAAAGGAGTACAAAGGAAGGATAGAAAGTTGCACTACTAATTTTTTTGGTATGCTGCAAAACAATGAAATTAACTACAGTGTTAAATATATTTATTTGCAAATGGTACTAGAAGTAGGCAGAGGGGGGTGAATTAAGTTTAGTGTAAAGCATCAGTATTTTCTTCATAAATCTCAAAATGAGATGATTGTTGAATGTATTGTACAGTATGTAGGAACAAGGAAAATTTTGTAAATTGGAAAGGAGTCTGTTTTTATAATTTATTTCCATTTCAAAGCTTAAATGTAGATATTTATATGTATGCAGGTTGTCTAGAGGCCAATGTTGTTTCCTGTTAAAACAGCTAAAATGAAAAAAGGACAAGTTTAAAATATATGAAATAGCAGAAGAATTACAGTGGTGAAGTGTAAAAATCTATACTGTATGTTACATCTACATAAAGATTGCACTATAGCCCTAAAATCATGTTGGTCTACAACATAATTACAAGGTATTCCTGTATTGTACAGCAACTGTTCCTGTACTTTGTTTAAATATATTTAGAAAGAAATGGTGGGGGTCTTACATGAGACTGAGGAGTACTTTGTCCTGCATAGGAACTAAAAACTAATGCATTTTCAATATATATATTTTATTTTTTTTTTTTTAAAGAAACTTGGCACCTTGGATCTCAAAACAATTGTATCTGCACTTAACTTTGACCATTATATGCTGACTAAATATTTGAAGAGCAAAGAGAACATTCTTTTATTTATGAAAAATCTTTGTCCTTATTTAAAGGTATACAGGTCACAACACTTGCTTTAGTTGCCTATTTTAGGTATTTGCACTTATTTTATGTCTTTATTTTTGGTTTTGAAGGAATGTTTTGGTTTGCTTTTGTTGTAGAGATTTTTATGTAGTTAATTTCGAGCGAGTTATAATGGAGTGCTCTCAACAGATACTGACAGGTAAATAGAATTGTACACTGTAGTTTTAGTTATTTATAATTCAAACACTCTTCCTCTCCACTCCCGGGTGTGCTGCTACAGATCGTGGCAGAATCGGCTTGCTGCTATGAGAGATGGAAAGAGCGAGCATCATATGCACTGTATGTAAACTTACATGATGTCAGGTTCTCTAGTTAACTTTATGAGATCAACCAGTACTATGCAGGGTGTGGAAAGTGTTCCTAACACTTTAATATCAAAGATGGTAGAGAAGAATTAATTAATGGAGAATTTTAACATGTGATGAGTGGCACAAGGAAGGTAATGGGTTCTTAAACTTTTTTAAAGCATGTCAAAGCTTATACAATCCTTGTTTTTATGAGCTTTTTGATATTGGCTCTGATAGTAGTAGGCACAAACATTTTTAGCAATTTTTAATTCACATCAAAATTTTAAGGGGGGCGGGAATCCTATTATACGCAAGGGATCAGAAAATGCCCATCATGCCAGGATTACTCCTCACCTAGCAAAATTTAGAGGAGTCAGTTGGAATTCTTGGCAGCACTAGATTTAGGTGTGCATTACCAGAACGGATTTAACAGCAACATGTAACTGGAGACAGCATTTAATTCACAAAAAATGAAATCAGACATTAAGACAGAATGACTATCTAGAATCTAGATGGTATATTGAAGTAGAAATGGTATTATCAAAACTACCTATACCAAGTTTAAGCATAGATTTATGGTAAGTAGCAATAATTTGTGTTGGTATTGGTTGGATCGTTTAGTTAACTCCTACTTTGTTGCTTTAGCACGAAGGTTTTAATCTTTCATGTGTCAGGCATCTTACTACTTTTTGAATGTTGTGTGCATTTGCATTTCTTTCAGTTTATAGGTAAATTGTACATGCAGCAGCCAAACTTGCATGAAACCTAAATACATATTACACCATATTTTTGTTCTAAGGTTTGACATAATGTGCAACAAATGCCTTGTTTATCTTAGTTTTTGTTGTACTACAAACTTTTCTTTTATGTAAGAGAATCTCACAATACAGACCGCGTTAATGTCAGAAATAAAGCATCTATGTACCAGGTTACTGTACGTGTCTTTTGTTTGAAAACTGTAACACAGTGCTCATGAAAGCTACATGTATGTGTGCCTGTGGAACTGCAAGAGACCTGTGTTTTCTGAACTGGGCAGACACAGCAGACATGGGAATCAGTGGGTTACACAGCAGGATGGAGTCCCTTGGCAGTATCTGCTTCAATCCAACCTGCATGTAAGCCTACTTGTATCTGATTATCAGTTTATATTTGTCTCTCAAAGCTGTAACACAGATTTTTATGTATAGAAGACAATTTGAGGAATGAATGCTGATCGTGTAAAGCTTTTGTTACATTCCTTTCATTTGTAGGGTAGAAGTGTTTTAGTGTGTGTGCCTGAGTCTTGGGAGGTAAATGCAAGTATAAGTTGTGCAGTGCGATTTTATTTTTTTTCCTCCCCTAAGTAGTTGTCACAAACATGTATTAATCTGAGTTAGACTTGAACTCTCTTATTTTGATAGAAACATGGGCATTCAATGCAAAATTTTGATTTCCTTTCCCAGTTTTGCGACAATATAAATGGCAATTAAGGTAATCTGTTGAAGGAAAGGGACAAGAGGGACTAACACGAGCCAGTTCTTCAGAAATAGGTCCTGGTAATTTGTATCGTCTAGCTTTAAGATGTATGAGCTAACTCTGACTGTTACAGGGGTTTTGGCTGTCGTAGGCCAGACCACTGTATGAGTAACCTGCAGACCTGCTCATGTTTGTTTGCAAGTGTGAAGTTTTCCATCACTTGGGACAAGTGAGGTGGCTTTTGTTTGCGTCGTGGCTGGCTGCTGTTGTCTGAAATGAGGGTGAAGTGTAGGTAAAGGAAAGCAAAGTCCAATGATGGAGGAAATTAATTTTTCTGTATTGACTTTCCTCTGTGAAACAAAGTAGGGCAGATGGACAGCCAGCAAGGCAGGCTTGGCAGGATCTACAATGCTAAGTTTTATTATATGGAAACTGTGGAAGCTTTTCTTATGGGTCTGACTTTTACTTGGAAGAAGTGGTCTTTAAGGAATTGATTGGTGAGAATAATCCCAGTTCCTACTGCTGTTACTCAGATTTTACGTGAGAATAACTCCACTAGATTTGCAGCAAACTAAAGCTGATCAAATGCCTTGACTGAATCAAGCTTTGTGAAATAAGGGTTTTAACACTGAATATTAGTGGACCAAGGTTGCACGATACCTATGACCAAGACACACAATGCCAACAAACTTTTGAAACTGAAGTTGATTCTTGCATTTGGTTTTGTGACGAATACTCTGATTAGGTTCAGTACCTAGGCAGAAAATACGCTGATGTCTTCTAATGCTAGACCTCATTTAATTTTTTTTCATAAGTTTCCTTGATGCTGGATAAGCTGAAGCTTTACGGGCTTAAATGCTTACTTTCATGAGGAAGCTGTGGATTACTGTTTCTGTGCCAGCAGAGCCAAAAGATTGGTCCCTCTTGAAGCTGCAGCATGCTGGTCTGTGTGGCTTCCCCTGGAGACAGCCGGCTTATCCCTCGAGTGGGTTGGATTCTTGCCCTGCAGCTGAAGGGAACAATGGGATCCTTGTAGTTCTGCTAGCATGATGTGTTGGAAGAACAGGTAAGCTTTGGACATTTGTACACAATCTTACATTTTCGTATGAAGTAAAAATCCAAATGCTCATACCCACTGTATCACCTTAATGAAGAAACTGCAGTAGTGCAGCTTCTGTTTGCATCTGGAGTAAGAGATCTGGAATATGGCATTCTTCAGTTTCAGCTTGTGTTGGTGGTGTGGTTTTCTTTTTTAATTTCATTTTCTCTTCTGTTTCATTGCTGTGTGTTTTTTGTGAGGTACAGAACTGAAAGGAGCCCTCTGACAGTGCCTACTGTTGGGCTGTATCACCCCAGTGATGCAGTTGCTATTGCAATGGGAGTTCTGTCTACCTGCTACTATGTTTTACAGAAGTTTTGGTTTCTAATTTAGGTTTATTTTTAGAGTCCTCTGGATTATTTACTTGACTTCTGATTTCCTGTGTCATCACACCCCCTGATTATGAGAGAATGGATGTTAATGGCGTTAGTGCAAGCAAGGTGGGAATGGGCTGTGTATTGGCTGGCAGTGATGAACATGTGTGACTGTCCTGGGTCATGGTCTGAAGGGAAGGGGTGCTTTTCTCTTTTGGGGAGAGAGAATTCTGCTTAGTTAGCATTTACTTCCTTGCCCACTATTGGCCAGTTACTTGGTCATAGTTACTCCTTGTAAAAGTGATGTTTGGTGGTTGCACAACCATAAGAGTTTCAGAGCACCCCGTAGAGTGTTGTGCACTCTGCTTCGAAATGGTCTGTCACATAGATTGAGGAATATTTGCTCAGCTTTCTGAGGGCGTCAACTTCTTACACCAGTAGGCATTAAATAAAAAATAATTTAAAAATTATCAATAGGACATACTGGTAGAGCAGACAAAGAAAACTCAGAGAAAAGTGCTTATTGAAAGACTGCTTATGAGCAGTGATACAAAGTATCTCAGAAGTCTTTGTAGGAACTGTCTGAACAGCTGTGGCCAGCTTCAAACCACGACAACAGCACGAGTTATGCATACACGTTAGGTGGAAAGACAGCGTTTGGAAAAGGAATCAGCTTTGTGCATCGGAGCAGCTGAGGATGTGCTTCCGTGTACGTGTAGGGATGAGTCGGCTTGCGCTCATCTCAAAGCTGAGCGGTGTGCGGGCGGACAGCGTCCTTGCTGCGTACCCCTCACGCTGGCAAGCGTCTGTTTGTGGCAACTCGGTGTCCGAGAGGACTCGCCCCGGCGCCGGGGCTGCACCGCGCAGCGAAGGGGAAGCGTGAGCTGGGCTGAGCGGGGCCGAATAGCCGGATAAATCAGCCGCCGGCAATTTACAAATGAATGCCACGTCCTCCTCAGCCATACGGAAACGGGATCAGCGGTGTCTGGAGGGCCCGTGTCACCAGAAGTAGGCCAGTTTGTGCGTCGTCCTGCGCTGGCAAACGGCCAGGCTTTGTGTGCTCCAGACACCAGATGGGAAGCAATTATGAGTGTGACAAGCGGGTCATCTGGCAGACACTCTGTGGACCTGCTGCTGCATAATTTTTGGCGGGAAGAGGAGAGCTTTTTCTTTTCCTTCCCCTGCCTCCCCCCCCCCCCCCCTTCTTTTTTTTTTCTTTTCTTTTTCGTTGTTGTTATTGTTAATACAGCATCTCCTTTAGCAAACTTTCAGTGACTGGGTACGGAGCATCCTGTGTTTGCTGAGCTGATGCTCCTTTTGTGCCTTGTGGTGAGCACTGTGGAGTGCAAGCATTTTCCCCTGGGCCAACAATAAGTGGTGGTTATGCTTGTGTTTGTACATCGTGTAGTTTGCAAATACTGGCCCACAGTGCTGGCACGGATGTTTTATCCACTTGGCCAGCCAAGCTGGGGCAGAAGACTTCCAGTGCAGAACAGGAGAATGAGAGAGCCTGGAAGCTCCTGCAGGATGGACCTGGTTGTCCAACAGTGACCAAGAAATTTCCAATCTCCCTGGAGGGCCAGGTGGAAGGGGTGGACCTTTTGGCAGCTGGGGCCAACATGGGACCTCATCGGTTTGTCCTTTGACCATAGTCACTGGCCTGTGAAAGGGGAGTTTTGCGAACACGGACAAATCAGCTTAGCTGGCTCCAGCTGAGTGTGACAATGCAGCCCCTCGGCTAAGAGCCTGTTGCTAATTGCATTGGGCAAATGTGCAAAACCTATTAAATCTTCCATTGCTTTTGTCTGTCTGGCTGGGGAAAAATGGCAAACATGGCCTGGGTCACCCGAGGTCGCCCTTCTCAGGGTGCAGTGGAGGCAGCAAAAGTCTGAGCAGGCAAAGGGGCTCCATTGGTCCCTGGCCCTAGAGAGGAGAGCCAGGGCTGGCTGGAAGCATATGCCTCTCTCCTTGCAGAGCTCCTGAGGAGTTTGGTGACAACGTGTGGCATCTGACTCCCTCCCACAGCAACGGCTCAGGAGCAAACATGGGTACAAACAACATGTCAAGTGGAATTTCCCTTCACCTGAGGTGCTCCCATCTCATGGTTATAGTGAATGGCCCTCAACCATGTGTCTGTAAATAGCTGCAGAATTTGAATCCTCTGGAAATCACGTTCATTAGAGCTTTTAGGTCCAGAGCCTCAGTTCAGCTCATGACAGACACTGTCAGCAGCTTTACGGATGGTCCTGTGCAGGGCTGAAAGATGGACTCATTGATCCTTGTGGAACCCTTTCAACTCAGCATATTCTTTGATTTTGTAATGTTTCCTGCTGGTAAATATTTGCCCAGAAGTCATCAGGGTCTGTGTTTATAACCCAGCCTGGCCCTGTATGGGTTAGTATTGTGTTCCTTGCCCTTGGGGAAGGCAGGAGTGAGCGTGCATGTTTCTCTCCTTTCCAGCTTTAAATGAGCAGGTAACAGCAAAGTAAGAAGAGAAGTGTTGCCCTGAAGAGAATTAGTGGTTGCAAGAGCAATTCCAGGGAAGGAGCACACGCAGCCTCTAATCCTGTTCATCTTCCCATGGTTCAGTGCCAGGCTCTGTGACCAGGGAGGTGTGAGCACCCCAGTTCCAGCCCACCTCCCTGCCCCATAGCAGCTCAGCTCTGCAGGTGGACAAGCACTGGGTCTGCCTGTCAGCAGCAGTCCTTGTCTACATCATCCTTCTATGTCCTTTAATCTCTATTGCTAGAGACTGCTTGCATTCACAGCAAAGGCACGTTTTGCAAAGGTGCTTGGAGCCAGCTCTGCTTAAACAGTCAAAAATGCAAATAATTAAAAACGTTGAAAAAATTCACGATGATTGTGCAAGGTCTGACTATGGCAGGATGGGAGAAAAAGATAATGCTGATTTAGTCGAAATCTGTAGAGCTAAGTGAGCAGGACCACCTACAGTGCCAGCATGTCTGTGTGTCTACTGAGTGCTGACATTAGAAGTCATGAAGTTTGGAGCTGAGCCCACATGCACACACGCCTGAAGTTCAGGTAGTGACTGAACCAAAGCACTTGCCGTTGTACCCTGGTAACTTTTCTTTCCCATTAGGCTTTATTTTTACTTTTTTAAATTGAATTTTAAAAATTTTATTTAATTTTAAAATCTGAGAGATCATTTGGGAGATGTTTGTATGTCTAATGACTGTGGACAGAATATTTTCAGGCAGAGTTTGTTGCAATTTTTTGTCTCACAAAGGTGTGTGATGGCAGGATAGAAGTGGTTACATTGTAGCATGATGCTTATGAGCCACAGTTTTTCTTCTGTGTGTAACACCGAAGAAAAAGTCTTTCTGGCTCTTTACTGAACATGAATGAAGATATTGGCTATTGATTTACTTAAACAATATGACAGCTGCAAAGCAGGCGGAACACAGATCTTGGAGGGAAGAAAGACCTTCAGACACCTCAATAGCTTTACTCTATAGCAGTAACCTTCAGTTGCCAGACTTGTTCCCTACTCTGGATGCCTTGCTGTGACCTCATATCCAGCAGCAGTCAGCCAGTGATGCTAAAAACTCTGTTTGGGTTTGAGTGAGAAAGGAGGAGTTTGGTTCTTAAAATCTGGTGAAGGTTTGAAATGAGCTGGGGAGGTGAGGGATGCAGGCACTGCCCCGACTCTGTGCTGCTCAGTCTGTCCCAGCAGTGCTCAGGGGCACACAGGTGCTCTGACAGACCTGGCCTGGAGCATGTGCAGGGGGAAACACAGAAATATTTAGTTTTTACTTTTTAAAGTGGTTTAAATCCACACGTGGATGCCTTATAGCGCTGGAAGATGTTGAAGCATTTGTGGAAACATATTTCTTATCACACTGCACTGTGTGAGGTATTTTCTGTGAGGAATTTCATGCACAGACCATGCACTGAGAACCAGCTGAGGTTTGTGCCACCTAAATAAAACACAGAGACTCCGAGCTGGCTGTTCACAAGGGTGCAGACATGAGGGCTATTTTTGGCTTGCTGTCCCTGCCCTGCAGCATGTGGTACATGAGCAAGTCCAGTGTCTTAAGGTGCAGTGCTGCCCATGGGTCACAGTGCACAACCAGTCTGTGTTGGTGGCGGCAGGCACCCTCTTACTCAGCTGTGTGCAGCCTAAGGTGCCCAGCTATCCTGGATGTTTATGGAACAGTGATAGAATGACTTCACATAACACTGTTTCCATCGTGTGGTGGAAGTCCTTTCATTTCCCAGTGTGTGACATCTGCCAGGTCTCCATGCCTATGCTGGTTATCGAGATGCAGGAACCTGGATAATAGCTGTGTGCACTTGCCCTGATTAGATGGGCTTTGGGCTATTTTCTCATGGGGAAATGAAAGGAAATAAAGCAGTTGCTTTTGCAGTGGGTGATGAGGGTTTGTGGTAGGGTTGCTGGCTGGGAGAGGGTGAAGCCAGGTGTCCCCTGGCTCAGTGCCCCAGCAGGATACCTCTACACTGTCATTTGGGAGCGGGTGTTGAGCCACAGGGGAAAGTGTGTCAGTGGTGGTTTTGGACAACACGTACTCTCTATGTAGCAAGCGTGAGGCAAGACCTGGATCACATGAAGTGTTTCTCTGTAAGGTAGCTGTTGTGTCCTGTGTTGCAGAGGGCTGTTGCAGGCCTCATGCATGTGCTAGTTTCTCTCTGAAATAATCTGCTTAAACTAACAGCCCTCCAGCCAGGAGCACAACTAGATGCTGAGGAGATGACTTGGGAGTTTTCTTTCTGCTGTGGGTTCTGAGGCAGAACTACTAAAGGGGTTTTGGTGCTGACCTGATGATTTCTAGGGACGAAAGTGATTGCTGTAAATGGCTGACCTGACTATTGCATAAAACTGGTTCCATAATCTCATTCATCTCTAACTTCTCCTCAAACATCTGTTAGTCTATTATGGTGCATCATAAAAGAGATTAGAGGGCAGAGGGCTTTTTAGCATTTGTGAGATCCTGGAATAAGGAAGTGTTCAAGTTGCCTTGAGTTCTTTCCAAAAATATTGCTCCTCATGGAAAGTATCAGGTCCAAAACTGTGAGCAACTAAACAGACTGTGCTGAAGTTTGCACACTGTGTCCCTTTTGTGAAGGCAAGTGTTCTCCTTTGGCATGAAGCAAGCCCCCTCCTCGAGCCTGTGAAGAAGGCTTCCATGGCAGCAGAGCACAGTCCCAGAAGTTAGGACTGGTCAGAGCCTCCTTCAGCATTTCGATGTCTGCATCATGTGCTGGCTTTGTGTCTCAGGTGAACTACCAAAAACTGAGCAGTCCTTGGGCCATCAGGAGCTGTGTGTCAACTTTATGCCTGTTCTGTCTGAGTTTTGAAACTTACTTTTCCCCATCTTATATTAATAGTAATTTTGAAGTTTTCAACTCAGTGGCTGTGATGCAATTCTGTGTCTTTATAAATACATGTAGGTTTATCGCAGCAGAGCAATTTTTGTACTCTATTTTTAGGCATTTGGATTAGCTGGAGTAGATATTTATTTTGTTGATGTCTGCTTTTACTGAGCCTTTAAATGTCTTGCAGAACAGTAATTTGCAAGCTTGTTAGTACCAACACTCTCCTGAGAGAAATGAAGGCAGCTATGAGTCAGAAGATGATGGTGCCAGCCAGGTTAGCTGGTGACATAGGGAGAGATGTGCACATGGAGCCTGTGTCTGAGTAAAGCAGCATTTACCTCTGCACACCTGGGTGGTTGCCTGCCTCTTGTCTTCATTAGAGGATACCCAGAAAGGAAGGGCAGGGATTTCCCCTCCACTGGGAAGAGCATCCACCACCCTCCTACATCTCTGCAGGGTTTCTGAGGGGTGATGCTCCCCCAAAACCTGGTTATGGACCTGGACAACCCAGTGGGGTGACCCTGAAGGCTGAGAAAATCTGTGAAGCTGACTTGGTGTCAGAGCCGTGCTCTGTGCCAGGATGATGCTAGTACGTGATGTTTGCACTGGTAATTCATAGAGTACTCCAGACGCCTGCTGGGGGCTGCTGTGTAGTGGCAAGGCTGCTGAAAGCCAGCCGTTCATGGCCAAAAACAGGAGTTGTGTGAATAAGCCATTTCTCTTGCTTTTGCACAAAGGTTGTTATCAGCTGGAACGTGCAGTCTTCCTCTTTACCCTGCTATCTGTACAGAGCTGCTGGTGCCAGCTTTAGGGACTGGACTGAGTGAGGAAGGGTTTAACTGACCCTTTATTGATGGGGCTGAGGCTGCTGGCCCCCGCAATGCTTGGATTTGGAGGGTTTCCATCTCTGTGATCACACTGGTTAAGCTTTCATTACACAGGTGTCTCCAGCCTGGCAGTAGAGCGAGCGGTATTTTTAACCCTGGGAGCTGAAGCTGAGGGCGTGGGTTGCAGAGAGGCCCTCGATGTGTCCAGCTGCCATGGCTGGCGTGCAAATGGGGCTGGATCCCGTTCCACATGTTTGCTACAACAGATGTGCGAGCACTGCACTGACCCGTCCTCCCTGGCATGAGGAGACACGGGGTGCTGGCTGTGGCATGGCTGGGAATGTTGTGAGCCACAAGGAAGGTAGAATGGGCCAAGTCCTTCTGCTCCACAGGACCCCTGGAAAGGGACTGCATGGCTGTTTCCCACTCCTTACCCACAGGGAGGACTGACATGGGCTAAACAGGTGCTGGAATGATGGCAACCAGACCGTAGCTGTCTTGCACAGCTGGGGTGACTCCTCTGTCACACTGTCTCATTTCTTTAGGTGGCAAAGGTCAGGAAAGGAAGGGCATTACCTGAGGCACTGCACAGTCACTGAGCATCTCTTCTTTCCACATGGAGACCCTGTGTCTGGTGAGAGCCTTGTGCCTGGCTCCAAAACAGCCTCACAGCCAGAGTGCATCGGTCAGGTGTCAGCTGAGGTGGGTGCAACAGTCACAAAATAAAGGTCCTCTTGCAAAACCCCAGCATGGATGACAGCAACCTTGCCTGCCATGCATCAGCTTTGCACAGACCTTTGTCTTTGCTGCATGTGGCTGGTGCACTGAGGCACAGAAGCCCAGCGTGTCAGCTGCTGGAAGTTTCCATGTCAAAGGGTTTGTCCATGGAGGAAAATTATTTGAGGCTTATTTCTTATTCTTTTTTTCCCCCCTAGAATACTTGTGTCTCTTCAGCTAATGGGATGACCCACTTCCAGTACGTTGTTGTCAGCTAAATAACTTGGTATTTCTGTTTGTAAATAATTTTTAAAAATTGTTAGCCAGGCTTGGATTTTTATGTATTGCAATTGAGACTAAATGAATAGACATTGTAAGAGTTCAAATGTTGATGAACGCCATTTATAAGGGTTCATTATGGATAGGTAGTGTGAAACCCAAAATGGACTGCAGTGTCCAGTTCTGGGGCCCTGCAACATAAGAAAAATTTGGATGTGCTGCAGCAAGTCCAGAGGAGGGTCATGAAAATAGATGCTCAAAGGGCTGGAGCACCTGGAGACAGGCTGAGAAAGTTGGGGCTGCTCAGCCTGGAGAAGCAAAGACTCCTGGGAGACCTTAGAGCAGCATTCCAGTACCTAAAGGGAGCTACAAGAGAGCTGGAGAGGGACTTTTGACAAGGGCATGTAGAGACAGGACAATGGGGAATGTCTTTAAACTGAAATAGGGTAGGTTTAGATTAGATATTAGGAAGAAATTCTTCACTGTGGGTGTAGTGAGGCACTGAACAGGTTGCCCAGAGAGGTTGTGGATGCCCTATCCCTGGAAGAGTTCAAAGTCAGGCTGGTTTTTAGCAACCTGGGCTAGTGGAAGGTGTCTCTGGCCATGACAGGGGCTTGGAACTAGGTGATCTTTAAGGTCACTGCCAAAGTGGGCTGTAATTTCTGAAGTTTTGCTATGTGTACAGTGGTCCTCGTTACTCAGGCAACAGCTTTGATGAGGAGACTGTTTTTTCCTGAGCCCCACCTTTGCTTATGCTGGCACATCACAGGAACAGTGTTTGGTTTCGCAGTGTCAGCCATGCCAGTTCACTTCACCCAGAAGTGCCTCGTCAGACACAGGGGTGAAGAACTCTACATGCTGCAGGGGCCTTTGCATGTCTCTTCTGCTTTATGGTCCAGTGAACCCCATCCTCCCCAAAAAAGGGAGCATCAGACAAATAGATTGTGTGCTAGCTCTTGCTGTTTCACTGCTATGCAAAACGTGACGGTTCAGTAGGAAAATATCAGTCTAAAATAAAGCGGAGTCAAATGTTAGGCAGGTGAATCTGCAGGACAGGAGCTCTGATGTGGTGAAACACCTGGCTGGGACTGGGGGCTGCCAGCAAGTGTCTGCACTGAGCTGCCACCTTTGGGCCAGCTCTGAGGCCCTGTACTACTCCACAGGGCTTATCAATTAAAGGCTGTTAAATATGATGTCTCTTTTAGTAGGGACCCCAGCCTGATGGCTAAGAAGAGGCACAACATTCACTCTGCTTCCATTTCATCCTGAATTGTCCCCCTTTGAACTCAACTCCTCAGGTTTTCTGGGCCTTCATCTAACTGAATTAAATATTCCACTCCTTTCTTTCCTTCTAAGCACTTCAGTTTTTATATTAGTGATTTTTGTGCCCATATATTTAAATAAGAGTTCTTAAGTTCTTCTAACTTAAAAGAAGTTTTGAACACCACGTGAGTTAGGGTTGGGGTTGAGGGAGTGAAACAGCCTACAGCTCCAGGAACACTGGGGCTGGAAAAGGCATGCCAAGGTGATTCTGGCAGGGCCCCAATACTGCTGCTCCTACACCTTTCTAATCTGGACCATCCGTGGGGATGGGGACCTCAGCCCCAGCGCCAAGATGCCCTGATGGTTAGGTTTAGGCTTCGGAGATCTGCAGAGCCTACAGCTCCAGGGACACTGGCACTCGAAAAGACATTACAAGGACATCAGGGCAAGGTGCCACTGTTGCCAGCTCCACACTCTTTAATCTGTGCCACCCATGGCAATGAGGACCCCTGGCCAAGCTGCCATAAGGGTTAGGCTTAGGGTTAGAGTTGAGAGAATCAAAGAGCCTACAGCTCCAGGAACACTGGGGCTGGAAAAGGCATGTCCAGGTGATGCCGGCACGGCCTCAACATTGCTGCTCCTACAGCTTTCTAATCTGGACCGCCAGGTTTATTCTGAGGATTTCACACAGGATTCCTACCTGTACCAATCAGGTTTGGTGGGAGCACCCACTCATGAGAGGCAATTTGGTCACAAGGTTGGCAGAAGGGAATCTCTAAAACTAATGGATGGTCTCCCCTGGGCAAATTAGAAGAGGTGGTCCTACAATGGCTGGACAAAATCTCTGAGAAACCAAGGGCAGAGAAATATAACATGATCCTGAGTGCACCCCCTTTACTCGACCTAGGCAGGGAAGAACGTGTGCTAAACACGCCAAAATAGGGAAACAAAAGGCTCCGCTCCCTTCAGGTGCTTGGGGAAATGGCAGCTCAGTTTACTGATGATGGACATGGAGACATCCATTGACAGTAGCTCCCGGACCCAAAAACCAATTACTAACATTTTTAGTGGACGCCGGGGCTCAGATATCAGCCCTGACTAAACAAGATGCCACCACTTGAGGAGCTGTCCCACCCAGACAGCCCTCGCTTGTAGTGAATGCGTTAGGGATGTCACAACCAGTAACTACCACTGCAGTCAGTCTTACCCTACTGGGAGAAGAGGACAGTATAGCTGTTACCATGGCAACAGGGGGCTTCCTTTTAAGCTAACTGGGACTGGATCTTTTGAAGGGGAAAACTTGGCATGACTATCTAGGGTGGCAGTGGTCCTTTGCAACCACCAACCATCAAGTTAGACTGTTGCAGATGGCCCCAAATCTTTCCCATTCAAAACTAACAGATGTCAAACTCTATCTACTGCCCTTGGGGGCCTGGGAGGGAATTGCCCCAGTCCTAGAGGACTTGAAAAAATGGGAAATTGTTATCCCCACTCACTCGGCTTTCAGTTCCCTGGTATGGCCAGTTCAAAAGCCAAATGGAGATGAACTGTAGACTACCGCTGCCTCAGTGGTGACACAGACCCCTTAAGAGTAGCTTCACCAAATATCGGTGACCTCACAGCCACCATCCAGGAACAGGGGCATGGCCACTATTGATCTGAAAGACATGTAGACATGTTTTTTATGGTGCCATTGCAGCCCAGGGATCGAGATTGGTTTGCCTTTGTGTATGGGGGCAACCATTTACCTTTACTAGGCTTCCTCAGGGGTACCAGCATTCAGCCACCTTAGCTCAAAAGAATTGGAAAAGATATCAGTAGAAGAGGGAGTGGAAGTTTACCAGTACATTGATGTAGGAGGTAATCACAAGGAGGAGGTTGGGACTAACCAGAATAACATCATTACTCACCTCAAAGTTTTAGGGTTGAGCTGCTCACTTGTGAATCATCTATGGTGTTAAAGCTGAGATTTTAAAAACTTCGCATAAGTAATTGGTCTATTTGACATCTGTACTGTTTGTAGAGTTTCTTAGCAGGGGTCTCATCTGAGAATTCTGACTTTTTTCAAGTTTTGTGTGTGCAAGTTCTGATATTGCAACTTTTCTGACTGGGTAACTTACAGAAGTAAAATTATTCTTCTGATGTCAATGTTTGAGTTTAAATACTTTCTGTATAAAGTGTGTATACTTTCTGTATAAAGTCACAGACACACAGTGATGTGTCTGTGACTGACTCTTCTGGCAGCTACAGGACCTGTAAAGTGAAAGCAAAAGGGGAAGAAAGGGGGGAAGGCATATCTGAGGTGGTTTTTTTCATGCATCAGTAGGAATTATTTTATATATTAGCCTAGCCTAAATTCACTACAGTTTATTTGAATAAAGTGGTATGCAAAGTAATTATGCATATTTTAGTGAGTAGTTCTATCACAAAGATGGTTTTGAAATGGTGAGGAGAAATTAGAAACCTTTTTATTTGTAGGAAATGAATTATTAATGACTATAAGTGGGATGGACTGTCATCCTGCAGTCTCTTTTTGCCAGGTTGGTGCCCTAGTCAGTCTCTAGTTCTGGGGAACACCAAATTAAAAACTGACATGAAACATGTCTGAAAAATGCATCTTCTCACAGATGTTATAAATTATGACAACAGGCTTGTGTCTGGTAGTGCCAGAGGTGATGCTTTTGACTGCACAGTTAACAACTTCTGGCTTTGGTGGAAAAATGGTACAGTTCACTTATTTTTGTAATCACTATTTCACATTTTTCTGACAGTGTGCTGGAGTCAACCCAACACAGCTTTCTGTCCAGCCTCATCTGGAAAATATATTGCATGTCCACATTCTCTTCCATACTCATGCTGGTATTTTTAATGCACAGCTAAAGATCAGCTATTCACAGATGAGTTCCCAGCAGAGGCCAGGTCCTGGAAAAAGTCTGTGCCAAGTGCTGTGGTGCAGACACTCACTGAGATGGACACTCCCTTGCTGCTCATACCAAACATCGATGGTGTCTGTAATGGAAGGACCAGAAACATGACAACTTTTTACTGGAGCTGTGAGTGTGGGCAGTGTGGCAAGCAGGGAACAAGTCATCCTTTAATGGAAAGCTGTGAAGTCTGGGTTGGTGGACCATGCCAACACCATATGCTTTCTTTCCTTGCACCCTGAAGCCTTTCCACTTGCAGTCCTGAGTCATCTTGCCTAGGCTGGGCTCCTGCAGTCCTGTGCCACCCAGCTCCAGACGGACTGTGGTTCAGCAGGGGCTCTCCAAAGACAGGGATGTGTTTGAGGTAAGTTCAGTGATTTTGTTGACAACTTGTAGCATGAAGACAGGGAGCAATTGGTTTTGTTCTCTACCAGAGCCTTAACTACCTTTGAGGAGTCTCTGTCTTGGTACTCTTATTTGATAGGAGTGAGGTGATGCAAACGTCATGTCTGAAATGTGCTTGAGGTCAGGTGTGTAAAGGTGAATCTGATTTCTAACTGCTGATAGTGCCAGGGCTTTTCTCTGCACATCTGATAACAAACAATGGTTCTACCACCTGTACAATACTGGAGCTGCTCACAAACACGCTTTCAAGCTGTGGAGAACAAAGTTTGTGTTCTTTGCTATCAGGTGTTCACCTTTTTTCAGTACCACACACCCTCCTCTACTTTCCACTAAATGCTTCCCAAAAACTCTTGTGTCTGAGACCTGTATGTTACCACATGCTACTTGTTTATTTTGTTGTTTGGGTTTTTTTAAGAATAGAACACACTTTTAATCAATAAAATAAATATCTAGTACAATACAAAAAATCTCCACAGCAGTTCCTGGAATACGAGGAAATTAAATATGCTTCTTGTAAATAGCTCCTTCTCTTGTAGATCCAAATTATAAATTAAATAAATAAGAAAAACATAAATACACATGTCAAGATAGAGCAATTATTAAGAAGAAATATGAATCATCTTCACCTCCATCCTCATACTGCTTAAAGCTATTAATTAACAAATTAAATACTACTACTACAATGCAACTTTCTCAACAGACAAAACTCTTGCTGCCCTGGACTGTCTTTAGGTGCTTTATGGGCCACGTTAGCGACAAGGGCAGGTACCACAAATGCTCACTCTCTTAATTACACCTAATTCAGCAAATGGACTTTTCCCAGTGTCTGTCCATCATCCTTATTTTTGCTTTGTTTAGTAAATGAGACCAAAAAAGGGAACTAGTGATTGCTGTTCTCCCTACTCTTTGAATGTATGTATTGCTATGCGAGGGAGCACTGAATTTACTAGGTTTACCTATATGTGTAAAAATACATGGATGGGTTTCTGGCAGGATTTCTATGGGCTGAGGAAGGGGCTGAAGTGTGGTTGGTGATATTTGTAAAATATGTGTTTCAGGAAACTCTTGACCATGGCTCCAACTTGCTTCAGTCACAGAGGACCTGGTGTTGGCAGGGTCAGGGTGCTCAGACTATTGCACAGGGTCAGTGTGCCAGGCTCTAATTTAAAGCTGGGGTGGGCCCCTGTGAGAAACCTGCCCTGGTGCTGTTCAGGTGTGCAGCCTTCAGTGGGTGTCAGCACTGCTCTTGCAGAGAACGCATGGTCAACACCAGGTCACCACTGCCAGCACGTGGTTCACAAGGAACTGTGTTCTCCTTCTTTCCCAGGAGCAAGAAATAAAAGCAGGAGAGCAGATCATCCCTGTGTTGGGCTGCTGGACCAGAGAAGGAATTTAACCTTTGGTAACGAGGAGGGAGAGTCTGTGTGATTTCTAGGTGCAAAGTTGTCCTCTGACTAGTTGAGCACCTCTGAAGGAGGACCCTGTGACTGAAGCAGTGATGGACAGCTGAAGGAGAGGGCTGACACAGGTATTTCATGAAGGTGTAGTGCTTCTCTCTCCTTGGCAGACTCTGGACTGACTTGGCTCTAGCAGTATGAAAAGCCACAGTACCTTTTTAAGTAAGAACTTCCATCTCCATCCTACTACCATTTCCACCATGTCCAGCCCTAGATAGGTTTTCCCTGCTGCCCTCCTTGGAGCCATCAGGGACATACACTGTGTAAAGCTACTGGGCTGCTCCATTTGTTTCCCCATTCCATGAACTTTGGTTGCTCAGGCTGTCAAGCTGCAAACCTTTCCTGTGTGCTGCTCCACCCCACTCAACCCAAAGTCAGAAGACCTGGCTGCCTTTCCCTCCCATTCAGGCGGTCCCTTGGTACTCCTGAGCTGGTGTCCCCTGACCAGGGCCAGCTGCCTCTCACTATCATGGCACTGTCTGTGATGGCATCTCAGTGCATTTCACTGCACTGGCTGCAGGCAAGCACGTTTCAGATGGGAGCTCCCTCCCTCTGCTGCTGTCACAGAGTAAGACCTTTATTTTTAATTTACGCTTTGGTGCACTGGCAGTTAGATTAGAGGCCATCAATACTATGAACAACAGGAGATACGCCTCCTACGACTTTAAATATGAATGTCTGTATTTAGGGAAACCAGAGTTTTTTATAATAACTAGGAGAGCACTCACAGAAGGCAAGTACTGCTCATGACTAATATAACATTGTCCACAACAGTGGTGAAAACTTTTTTTGTGAAACTGTTTTGTTCTTTTTTTGAGAGAAAAGCTGAAGGGGACCTGACTGGCAATTTCTAAATTGAAAAAAAAAAAAAAAAAAAAAGAAGGTAAATTTTTTTTAAGCAAGTTCCATTAAATCCATCTATTCATAAGCACCGGTCTCTTACATGCAAATATCTCATACTTAGTCACCTAGTTGCACCATTTACAAATTTTCCTTCCTCCCAGTATTTTGTGCACTTAATGTAATATCCTCTACCACACGGGTAGAGGGTAAACTGCTGACTAGCATTTCCCTTATAAGCAGGTTCTACAGCAGAAAGTATCCCTTGAGGTTAACCTGTTGCTCACAGTTTGATCTGGCAGGACACTTTAAAACACAAATCACTTGTCATATAGCAAAACTTGGTACACATGTTTGCAAACTTGCTCAGTTCTGGCCCACAGTTTTAGAATTTTTGCATCTTTTACTCCTGCCTTGAAACATTAAAACTGAAGGAAAGAATATGTTTTAGCATGTGTCATTCAGCCAAGCATATCGCAAGATGTGGTTTTTATCTCATGATATGAGAGGGGAAAGACAACAAGCGGCAGTGGTGCACAGCAAGTAGATCCCTGGGATTTAATGGCACTCTGTAATCAACCTGTTGCCTTGCAGGAATACACAAACCTCTTGGCAGGCTTTTCTTGTGCAAGTCTGAGCTCATTCAGACAGGACATAGAAAATGGTGAACAGGTCAGCAGTAGTGTCAGCATCATTGTGTCAAGATGTAAATCTAGTGGGATAGTTGGGATTTTAGTGTAATGCAACAAGGAAAGGCCATTGAGTTGCATCATGTTCACCATTTTTACCGTAGTTAGCCTTTCTCCCACTGTTCTGAGGCAATGGCATCAAGAAATAAAAAGGATATAATTTTCCTGGATGAGCTGTGGCTGTGTCTGTTCCCTCATTGATCCTAAAGCACCTTGTCCTGCTAAAGGACCTTCTGCCTTTCCAAGTGATGCTGAGCCTTATCAGTCCGCCTCAAAGGCACTGTTTGTTGCTCCCAGGTACTCTGACTTCTTCTTGTGCTTCATCCACATCTTCCTCAGGAGGCTGGGTGTCCCGCACAGGTTGCCTCCTGTCAGTGGTAGGGAAGCTTCTGCTCCTGGTGGCAGGGCCAGGTCATACTCTGTTGTCTTCCTCCAGCGCTGCCTGTGGCTAACAAATGAAACACAGATGTGTACAGAGGGCTTCTCCCCGGCCCTTCTTCCCTGCTTGTGGTGACCAGCCACTCAGAACCAGGAGCTGCCCGGCTGGAAAGGTGTGTCCGTGCCTGGCCCATCCCTGGGATGGGCAAGTCTGGAATGAGCAGAGGATCTGTGGGTCTGGGGGCTTGGTTGCTGCAGCTGCCACCACTCAGCTTGGTGGCCTTGTTCTCTCAGTGTCAGAGGGGACACACACACAAGGGGACGGGCGACAAGTGGGACCGCTCTAAGTGCATCCTCTCTAGCAATTGCCACCCAACAAGGAGCAGGAGGATTGCCCAAGGAGAGAGCTGGGCCCTTCCACCAAAGTCCCAGGGACCATGTGGCAGTGCCCAGGAATGGTGAGCTCCACTGGCTGAGAGGAGTGCACATTTCTGTGCATGGAGTGCGAGGACACTGTGAAAATGAGCTAGTTACTGTCCCTCAGGATACAAAGGTGGCATCTCAAATCCCTCCCAGATCCATGTCTGGGTTAACTCCCTGCTGATGAGTGCATTTGTACTATGGTCAAGCTGTTCCTTAATCAGATTTAAAGACATAAATTTTTTTTTGCAATTAATTACATTTTGTAATTACATTTTAGGGCAAATATTATAGACTTCCTAGGGGGAAAATACTTATATTTTGAATTAAAATGATTTTTTTCTAGTGATAACGTAGAGCTGTAATGGGCACTGAGATAGCTGTTTGAATGGCCATGGCTGATAATAAAATCAGCATATCCTTTAACAATCTCTCCCTGCCTTTGGGAAACAAGAGGCAAGAGGCATGGCTGGAGGGTGGGAAGGCACTTACTCTTCCAAAGAAGTGCGGTTGCGTGTGGGCGAGCCTGTGACAGCCACAGCTTTCACCGTGATATGGGCAACTGGAGATGGAGGAATCTGTGGGAGGATAAAGCACATCATTAGGAAATACCACTGATGAGCAGGGACACCGGTTCATCTGAGGAAAGAGGCTGTTTTAAGAAAACCGATAAATACTGTAAATCTCTTAACAAGAGAAAGCAGGTTAGGGATTTGACTGCCCCGCTCTCACCCACACAATTACCAGCTGCTCACGTGAATGTTCTCGTTTAGCTCAGCATAGGCCTTGTATGAGCGTGAGTTACACCTCCTGTCAAAGAAAGGATGCTTGCAGAACTCCTTATTCCCTAGTTTTTATGTTTAGCTTCCTGAGGCAGTGAGGTTTTGTGCAGACTGAGCAGCCTGTCTCAGCCATCACAGTTCCCCACCCCTACAGCTGCCTGGGAAGCAGATGTCTCAGCCATCACAGTTCCTTGGGCATTCAGAAGTGTTTCCCTGTTTTGTTGGGTGCTGCTCTGTGGTGTGGGGTGCCCTGGTTATGCTCCAGTTCTGCCATGGCCCCACAAGTGCCTGATCATCCACTTCTTCCTTGTCTTATTTGATCCTAAATTGCCTGCCAGAACTGAGCCTCGTTTCCCCATAAATTGGTCTCTGAGAATAGCATATCTTCCAAGATGGTAAATTAAAGTGTGAATTGCCCAGAAATAGAAAAAAAAGGTCAAAATTTTTGAGGTGATCTCATTATTCCAGGCAGTAAGCACACTTACTGATTTTACTGGCAATCCTGAAAAAAATGTTCATATTATTGTCACTACCATAACTGGTCTTAAGCTTTCTAGGGCTATTTCTCCTAGGATTAATTTGAGACTGGGTACATTCGGATGTGTTTTTCAAGTATCCTAAGACTTAGAGATGTTTGAAATCACTTTTGCAAGCATCCTTTGAAATATAACTGTGTTAATTATTGGCAGGTTCGATTAGATTCACTACACTGAATAACATTAGTTTTAACCATCCTTAAGTATTGTACAGTCATTTTCCTCATGTAGCCCAGCTATCAGCTAGCAAGCATGCTTCAGACATCCAAAAGGGCCTCTGAAACCATAAAGTTTTGTTAGCATGGTCTGGTGTTGGCCAGAAACTATTCAAAATAATTTTTTCTCTTTGAAAAAGTTCATTTTTCTTAAATGTAAGGACTATGAAAACTAAGGGGGGTTGTAAGACAAAGAAGGGAGGGCGAACATTTTAGTAAAGGTGAGTAATTTTTAACCAAAGTATTTTTTCTGGCCATTAGAGAACACATTTTGGGGTTTTGTATGATAATTTCCCCCTCAACTCTTTATTGATGTTTCTGACTTCTGAGATTATTGTGTCAGGTAGGCGTTCTGGAGAACACGAATGATTTGATGCTTGTGCCACTTGAGAAATTTTTTTTTTCCTAATTTGTGAAATGCCCTGAAGGACAAGAGGCTAGTTTCTCCCAGCTCTTGCAGGTGGCTGAGCATCCAGAAGAGGATCATGCCTGTTTCTGTCCCACCGCTCTTCCTGCTTCCTGAGGGGCAGCTCTCTGTCCTATGCCAGTCTCTGCTTCCAACTAAGGGATCCTCTGGCATAAATTATGTTTCAAGCTTTAACAAAGGCTATGAAATCTGCAGGTACTGCGACAGACTGACATGCTGTTACTGTGGGACATGCTGACAGGTACAAGGTTTTAAGATTCATTGGTAGTTGGTCTTGCTCTATTTGCTTACCAAGGATTTTCCATCCAACAGGTGATTATAGGACTTGGATGACTCTCGTTCAGTAATTCCCACTGCAAAGTATAAGAAACATGATATTATCTGCAAGTATCCCATTGGCACAGCTTGTGTGAAAAACCTCCTTCCATGCAGCAAAACGCAGACGTGGACAGAGCCCAGCTACAGGTTATAGTCCCACCAGATTTGATTATAGCCAAAAGAGCAGAGTTTTCTTTACTATAATCATCTATTGCAATGTCACAATAAGTGATTGTGGGATTGCTTAAGTCATTCTGGAAAGTCTCTCAGCTCGCTCCTGGATTTTTTGAATGAGACGATGAAACTGCCCTTAGCAGACCAAGCTAAGTGGGAGCCCTTTCCTCCTCTGTAAACGCTCATGTATCTCTACAGGCAAAGACCCCAAATGCTGCTCCTCAGCCCCCACTGCAGGTTTGTCCTGCCTAGGAGATCATTCTCTCCTTTCTGGATTGCCCTGGAGAGTTATTTTAACCTAGGCAGAGATGTGTGCTATGTCTATCCTGTCACAGGGAGGGATTTCCACCTTTTTGCCCACGGCTGAGTGACATCGCTCTCTGCTGTCCTCAACTCTGAAGGTTACCCTTCATTTTCAAGTAATTGCTCATCGGATAACTTATCCATGGATAAATGCTCACTGGCATTCCTGCTCACTGTGCCAAAGAAATAAATGAGTGAGGGATGCCAGATTTTTTCTTGAGGCCAAGTCCTCCTATTTGGCTGTGGGAGTGTGGACCTCTCTACCGCTCCGACCAAAGGAATATAAATAATGGCAGCAAATATGGAAATAGCCAGGGTGCTGCTTATAGTGCTGTCTCCAGCATGACTTAGCCATCAGAACTGTCTTCTCCTTCTGGGGGCAATATTTGACTATGATAAATATCCTAACCAGCTTCTTGCTTCCTGCTCCACCCCCTTCCAGTAATTCCATTAGGTACCTTACTGTATCCCTCACGTCAAAGTTAATGCAATTACCTCCTCTCATCTTGCATATTAGGTACTAACAGTATTCAGCAAGTGGATCCAGGCATCAGTGCTTCAGCTAATGCCCATATTTTTTCTTTTAATTTGGTTTTGTTTTCTCTTATAATGTCTGATTCTTCCCTTCAGCCCATCCCTCTTCTTATTAGATAAAGAAAACGTTCTTGCAAACTTTTAGCAAAATATCTAAGCAAAAGAAAGTCCTCATGGCTTCAGGTTTGTAGCTGCTCCCCTCAGGACAGTGGTGGCTGGATGCGGTGTGAATTCCACTTCCAGAAGTGCCCTCTCACATGCTGGAATGGACTGTCCTGCTTTGCTATTTGTGCAGGATTTCTGATGCTAGCAATAAACATGCTAATGGCCTCATCTGTGTTCTTTGTTTGTTTATTTGTTTGTTCTAATTTAAACTTAGTTTCTACGTTCTGCCTACTCATTTCCTTTCCTCCTCCTATGAGACCTGTTTCCCCCTTTTCTGCTCTTCTTTTTAGATTCCTATAGCTTTTCTCCTTTGCACCTTTCTGTCATCCTTTACCTCTCATCTCCCCTAACAGCAGTGACCAGCAGCCCCTCCCTTTTGTCTCTCTGGCTCTCTGCCATCCTTTACCCTGTAGCCAGTCCCAGCCACTCCTCCTCCTGTTCCTGCTCCAGTCCTGAAGCTCCAGTTCTTTTTTCAGCCACATCTTGGCTCTGGTCCTGATTTGAGATATTTCCTTACGGTACCAGGCTCAGTGTCTTCCTTCCCAGTTTCCCAGGCCCCACTTTTGTCTGGTCTGTGCTCTTAATGGGATGGCTTATGTGCAGTGTGGTTGCAGACCGGTGATGTGAGGAACACGCACATTCATGGACCTGCTTTAGAGATTTCATACCTTTTAGCACCTAAATGTCCAGTTTCTCTTGGAAAAACATGCCATATGGGATTTCTTTAAAGGCGTATGACTTGCCTGCATCTGGGTGACTTTTCAAAGGAGAGCAAAAGATGTGTTTTTGATTAGAAGGCCATCCCTTGTGAAACTGCACAGCCCTGCCCCAGCTTCAGTCTTCCAAACATAACACACCAGTGCTGGAGGAGCTGCATGACGACTCTGTTTATGTTTACTCATCTCCTTGGTTTTATATTGGCAAGCTCTATTTTTCCTTCATGGTTTCTCACAAATACGCTGAACAAGTATTGGTTGCCAAAAATTCAGGTCTGTGACTGACATCCAGAATCTGAAATCTCATCCCAAATGATTATGTTCTGGCTGATTCTAAGCAACCGACCAGGGATCTTATGTAATAAGATGACTCAGGCAAACTCAATAATTTACAATTTATCATCTCTAAAATATTGTCAGGGAGTGTTTATGACTCTGAATAAAGTGAGTTTATGACTCTGAATAAATTGAGCAATGCCACGGTCATTATCTCATTAATTCCACTGGATATTTTAAGCATGGAATTGTCCTCCAGGTACATAATACAGTGCCTGCTTCGCTGCAAACTGGAAGACTGCAATATCTAAAGATGTTCTTCAGCCACGGAGGAACAAAGCCCTTTCCCCGTACTTACCGTGCTGGGCAGTGCCCTGGGCGGGGCAGGCTCCCCGCTGCCCGCCCTGCAGGCAGCCCACGCCCCGCGCCTCCTCCTCGCCCCTCGCCTCGTACAGCACCTGCAGGAGGTCGCCCTGGTGGGGCTGGCGGTCCGATATGGCCACCACCTACAGGGGAGAGGAAAACCACCCCATTACACCCGGCCCTGGGGATCAGGTGGCCTGTCGAGGTCATGGGGCAGCTGAAAGGCTGCTGGTTCTTCCCACTGCTTTACTGTCACCCAAAGGGGATTTTGTCAGGTGGGGAGTGCGGGATTTGTGGGATTTTGTTTGGCTCCATCTTCTGTGCTTTGTATAGAAGTATAGGAAAATCCTGCTGGGTCTTTCTGGGACCCAGCTACTTAGTTGCACCTTTCTGTATTCTCCTCTTTTCCCAGCTCTACTGAATAGGATATGCCTCTGAGATAACTCAGATTTAATTTCTTATTGCATCACATCTTGGAAAATCAGTCAAACTTATGCAATGCGAATTAAAAGCACTGTTTCCTTATGGTCTCTCCTGCCTTTTGAACTTACGTTTTGTACCTAGTAAATGACTACAGAGAATACGAGGCAGTGAGGAATTAATTGTGCTCCTAGAGATCAATTTTCACAAACATTAGCTCACACAAACAAAACTCACTTGCAGCTGCAACTTTGAGCATCAGCCCCCCCCCATATCTCCAACAGTCCCTGAAAACAAGCGTGAACAAAATCAAGTTCTTTTCTAATCGGTTATGACACTAAGCCATGGCACTCACTGTGCTGCCACGGGCAACTGGGGAGGCCAGAGCTAATGTGAATTTGAAAAAACAGGGATGCACCTCAAGGAAATGGATTCATCAGGACTGTTATCCAGGATGGTCTGGAAAGAGTTTTCTCAAGAAGATCAAAGTTCCAACTGCAGGGAAAGTGTTTCATACTTTGTTGGCTTTTTCCACTCTTCCCTAAAGACTTGCTGCTGTCATACAGAGAACCACTTAAACAGGGTGACGATCCAAACCAGCAAGGAAACAAGACACATGGCAACTATTCAGAGTATTTCCTATTAGACTTACTTGTGTTGGAAGATCATGAGAAAAGCAGTTACTTGCATCTAACTGATGACTGGTAGTTGCTGTCTACATCTTTTAGATATAAATATAATTATTTTGTCTCAGGACTGAGACCAACAACTGACCAGCCCACTGTTGGCATAGAAAAAGCCTTAATTCTATCTATTGCTCTGCCTTCTAACACACACTCAAGATAAAAACAAGACTCTATTCAAGTATGTCCCCTCATGCCAAATTGTCCATTTCCTCTAATTAAGTTTTAATTCTGTTTGCCATTAACCTGCAATATTCTGTGTAGGTGATTTTTTACACAGACATAAAACCACATGCAAACCCATGTTTTCCAAAACAGGAAAGAAGAAAAATCCCAACCTGACCACTTTTAACTCTTTTGTCTCCATGTACCCTCAGGAGTCTAGAGAAGGCTACATTACCTAAATCCTACTGACTGGTAGGATGAGAAGCAGAAACTGCCCAACAACAGGCAAAGTACTTCTAGAAAAGGCAGGTAAGGCAACCAAAGCCTAATCCAAGGCTGAACAGGAGTTTTCTCCTATTTCTGCGGATTTTGACACACAGCCTGACACACAGCCTAACACACTCCGTGTACTGTAAACTAGTTAAAGACATGCCCAGTGTTAAGTTAAAGTTAAAGGGACTATTGGTGTCCTTGAAGACAAGCACATGCCAAAGGAGGCTGCAGCTGGCTCCCAGCTCTACTGATCACAAATCTGGAGCTGCCAAAAGAGCTGAGCCTCAGCATTGCTCCGATGTTTCCAAAACGAGGGTGATGCTGGTTGTGAGAGGCCTCCTGTTGCTGCTTAAGCTGTTGGCATTGGCTCCCTCCAGCTGCCCCTGGACCAGCTCCAGCACCTCCCCATCCCTCTGCAGCAGCTCCTCGCAGGCTGCAGGCTCCTGTGTCCGCACACGCCCTGACCACACAAACCTTGCAAGCTGCTTACCAGGGCATCACCCCCTTCACCACAGTGACACCAGTGGAGACACCTGTCTTCAGTACTAATATGATGAGACTGTGGCTGGCAGGGGTCTCTAATGACAGTCCTTGGAGTCTGCCTCATGTGAACCGAGCTCTTCCAGCTTTCAAGGAATGCCACAAAGCTCATCTTTTCCCACCATCTCTGGAAAAATGCCCAGTGCTCTTGGTCACACTCAGCTGGTGTGTGACAGAAAATGTCATCAAACCTCTGCTACTGAGACACCTGAGGTCACTTATTTTGCATTGTCATGGAAAGAGCATTTTTGGTAAGTAGGATGATGGCTGCAGTCACCTCTAATCCTGAAAGTGGCTTATTTGATCAGTGTAAACCACCATGGACTTGAAACTTAACATTCTGCCTACGTGTTGCACAGGATGAAATGTGGTTTGGGGAAAAGAAGCAGGATTTTTATCTTGATTAATAGCAAGAATTATTTAGGCACACTGTCTGTGTTTTCGAGATTCCTTGTTACATATGATGTCAGTAATGCCAAAATGCCTTCAAGCAGTAGAATCTGTATAAATAAGTTACAGAGCCATTTTCCATTACAGCTGCAGACAACAGTGCAATCTCTGTAACATATCTTCAGTGAACATCTTCGCAGCATTTGGTTGTAGCACATTTGGGAGTTCCTTATCTCCTAATTCAAGATTTCACAGTGACTTTGGCTACCTCACCCATTATTGTAATATGTAAAGACTTATCTAGGTCAGGAAACGAAACCTGCTGTAGCTCGGTTTTGATCTAAAGTGGAGCTGACATTTCTCTAGGGTACCTAGGGTAAGGCAGAAGGATCAACTGGGAGTCACTTTTGTTTTCTAGACATACCAGGGGATTTAAATCTGTGCAAATGACAGAGTCAGCCAAACTATGCAGAATTAGCAAACTGCTCTCTAAAAACCTACTGTTTTTAGAACCTCTAAATCCTTTGACCAGCCCAGTCTGTTTGCAGGACACCGACTCTGAAATCAGAGCTCAGCAAACTCTCTTTGCCATGCACATGAGAGCACTGAGGCCTGGCATACCTACTGATGGAATTAGCTGTGTTAAGAGGGAAGGGGCACAGAGGACACAGGACGGTTGCAGAGAGGCTGTTCCAACCATCCTGATCCTGGACTTAAAATCCCACTGCCAACCACCAACCATCCAGAAAAGGTGACAATTAAATATACCTGGCTTTGGATAAAACTTTGGAAGTTAGAGTCTGAACAACAAAGTTCTTGTTAGTGGAGAAAAATCCAGATTTGTAAAGTTCTTTTTGATGGCCTAATGCTGAGCTAATTTTTAATATGGCAGCTCTAGCACGCACAGGAGTATTTTCTACTTTCTTGCAAAGTAGCCAGGTACTGGTGTCCAGACAGTTCTACCCAAGGGATTTTGGGGCTAGCAGAAGAAGGGAAGAGAAGGGAAGGATCTACTATCACTGGAAATAATTTTTAATAGGGCAATAGGAACTGCAAATATACATATTGGTGAAACATTCAGCTAAAAAAAAAAGGTGTTTCCCCCTTTCTGTCACCCTTCTGCAGTCATTATCATGCTTTTGGGATGGATTCTTGTATATGATGGAAGTTACCCCCCACAGTCAGTAATTTGAATGTTAAATCACTTAATGCTACACTGCTTGAGTATTTCTGCTGCAAAAAACCCATCTGGCAGATGTCCACGTTAGTTGCTATTTTTGTCCTCGCTGAGGATTGAAGTTATGCATCCACTGCAATCACCAGAGCAGAAGATTGTATGTCAGCTGAGGCATTTTTACAGCTCTGACTGCAGGTGCAGGTGTAAAAGTGAAAAATAAATAATAATTCTGCGACTTTTCTGTGGGTCTAGAAATTGGCAATCACAACTTCGTCACAGGCACATCTATTCCAGTACGTGCAATTTATTTCAGTGCTTGCTTGTGAGCTGTAAGCAGCTGCATCCCACTGAAGAAGGGGAATGTCTGAGAGGTGACTGTGCCAGTCACTTTGGTTTGAGAGCCATCCTTGTTTTTGTAGCTGGAGGTGCAGACCATTCCTCAGGCTTGGTGCTCCCACTGCTAATGTGCTGCTGCCTGCATAATGACTAAGAACCAATCAAAGGACATCCTCAATTGGGGTCAGGAAAACCCCAAAGGAAAAAAAAAAGCCCAATCCTCTTAAAATACAGCAACAAAACAGGGACTTTCTTATCTTATTTTCTTAGGCCTTTATGAGTACAGTGCTGCCACAGCAGCTGATCCAATCCAAATTAAATATTAGATGCTTCCATTTAGTAGAAACAACTATCTACTGAGATTTGGAACACGATAACAGACATAGAATTGCCCTTGATTTTGATGAAAGACAGCTGAAAATTTTCGGCTGAATAGTTCTCTGAGAAATTTTGTCAAAAAAAAAAAAAAAAAAAAAGAGATGAATTATCTAAGCATTCTGTTTCATCAAGTCAGAATAGCTCACTTTTGGTTTGGACACTTTTCTGCTGTTTTTATATTGCACGGAAAACAAAATATACCAAAGATTTACCAAATAAAAGTGGGGTATCTCAAAATGGCTTATTTTGAGTAACACTCTAGCAGTCTGACTCATCCTCACTTGGAATGAAGAGTAATTTTGAAATCTCAGCCTGAGCTGTGGGACAAAACCAAAAAAACCAAGACCGTCACGATTTGGGAAAATATACGCATGCATAGTTTCTACCCAAAAAATGACAGACATGTCACTGACTCTTCCTGGGGACCACTTCAGGTGTCCTGTGATGTACTGGGATCCTGTGATCTGCTCTAATAACCGAAGGAGGGGATGGGAGTGAATGTGGTGAGTTCTTTTGTCCAGTGCACAGGTAAGTGTGGTAAGGAGGACCTACAGTTCTGTGGGGACAGCAGGGAATCAGCAACACAAAGAAAAGGCTCTCTGAAAATGAGGATGGAGCTGGGAAGTAGGAGAGGGCATGGAAAAAGGAAAGACCATGGAGCAAAATACTTCAACAAAATGCTAGAGAGGAGACAGGTCTGTGGTGAGAAGAAATGCTTTGGTAGAAGAGTCTCAAACTTGTAAGAAGTGCTTTGATATGCAGAAGAGACTGTCATTTCTGCAAATCAGCTAAAAGGATTGTGGAAAGGCTTGTGAATGGGTCAAGTGGATTTAAGGAGGGAAAACTGTCTCTGAAGACAAGAAACCTCACACCCATGTGTGAAAGCACCTGAACTTGCAAGACATTTACTCAGAGCATGAAAAATGTTCAGTTATTTTAATTTGGGGGGTACCTCGCCTGCAGGGAGTGGGTAAAGCTTCGTCTGTGACTCTGCATCGGGGCTGAGGCAAGGGCAGGCAAGCACTGCTGGGACCAGGGGACAAACTTCCTCCCTGGGTGGCTCAGTGCCAACCTTTAGGGTCGAAGTTACAGTCCATTGCTTGGTGTTTTTCTCCCAAATTCCCTACGATACTGGCTGCTTGATTAACATGTATATGTATTGATATGATTTGTTTACTTTTCATTCCTGCATGTCTCTCTGGAATTATTTTGAAGGCTCTGTGGATAAGAATTAAGTCTGTGATTCCCTCAGATGGCCAGTGTTGATAAGCCACTATGTTCATTTTGACTGGCTCTGCGTGGCAAGACCGTATTTTTTTTTTTTTTTGTTTCAAAGCACTTCTGTAAATAAACTGCAGCTTTACAGAAACTCCCCATTCTGTTTTGCAGCCCACTCCTTGCATCAGACACTGATGCACTTCTTTATCCTGAAGGATCTGCTTCCCATTTACCCCCAGCACTTTTAAGGGTAAGCGTAGCCAACTATAATTAAAAAAAAAATAGGGAGAGGAAAGGAGATTTTTCTTACACTCTTTGTTAGGATGTGCTGCGTAGCTTTGGCTCGTCTTCGGGCAGGACTACGTGCTGCAAAAAGAAGAACAGGAACATGGTCAGGATGCTGTGGAGGTGGACGAGTGCCTCTAAAAGTCCTCTGTAAGAACACACTGGGGGCACGGTGGGGAGACGGGGAAGAAGAAAGGGTTTAAGGAAGATTCCAGCTGAAACAATCCAAAAGAAAGTCTTCTTTGATGTCGTCTCGGAGACCATGCTCTAGCTGTGCAATTCAGACATCCGTGGACACGGCGCAACAGCCCATGCTGAGTTTCTGCACCTCTCCCATAGCATTCCAGGAGGAGCACTCCCCTTTCTCAGTTTTGATCTGGCCTCCCACCTGCCAATATTTCAGTAGGAAATGAGTAGTGTATACATTAACCTGGAGACTATTATGATTTTATCTAGTTAGAGGCTTTATGAATAAGCTCAAACTTCCTCATGACATCATTTCACTTTTACTGCATGAATTCCAAAGCACAACATTTGCACTAAGCCTGATCTTTTAGTTTTCAATCCTCAAACTGACCCATTCAGTTCTTTAGCTTGGGACATTTTGCTTAAAGTCTGTTTCTCAATTTTATTTCTTAGACCCATGAAGACATCAAAATCATAGAACCACTAGCCAATAGACACACAGGATGCCAGGTCCATAAGCCAAGTTTTTGTCTGGACTGAAGCGATTGGTTTTGGGTGACGGTTTTACTGGACTAAGTGAAGGCTCTTTAAACTCTTGTTGTCTGAGTTAGACTTGAAACTGGCCTGATACTCCCAGCTCTCCCTCTCATCTTCTCTTACCCTGCCTTGTGTTCAGGCTACTGGAGCTGCAGGATTTAGCTGCCAGTGACAGAAACAGGCTTGCAGAAAGCTGCCAAATGTGGAGAATTAACTCAGTTTCTAAAGGCTGACCCTGGGGGCAAGGCGCGTGAATGGGGGTTTCCTATTCAGGCTCTGTGTATAATCCAAAGGCTTTGAGGAGCCAGGAAGGTTTGTTATAGGATGATGGGTGACTCCTACTCCCCAGGTGAGCTTTCCTTGACGTTGTTGGCATACATTTAACCCCAGGACTCGCAGTGCTTATCGCTGCTATGTGTTACTGTTTGCAGAGTTTTGGAGCTGTGGAAGCAGCTGGAGGTCATCCAAGGCTGCTTCTTACCACAGCCAAACTCCTCTCCTCAGATGGCAGGAATAACAAGTGACTGGGCTTTCAGGGCTCTGCTACAAGCAGAGCTGGCAGTGAGACCAAAGTCACGCTTCCTAGAGAGCTTGTGTGTGTCAAACAGCCATCCCTCCACAGCCCAGTGAGGGTGTAAGCACCGAGCAATAGGACCCCACCAGAGAGGAAATTCTGGCCTGTGCTGTGGCTGTAGTGGAACAGGACAGGAACATAGGAGGGCGCCTGGGGCAGCCCATCGTGGCACAGGGCACTTCCACACTGAACTCATCACAAGGAAGTTATTTGCCTGCCTAGAGTGTGCTAAGCTGTCAGTACAATTATGGTCTGTTCTGCACGGTGTGATATCCTCAGGGATCCCTACTGTCTTTTCCTACAGGACACATTTTATATTTTAAACCATGGTGAGTGTGGGATGAAAGCCAGACAAGCATAATGAAGGTGGTTTGGGTTTTTTTAAACCTAGGAATATGCTGTAAGTTGCTTTTGAAGCTGCTTTCATCACCTTTACTTCTGGAATTTCACTGTGTGAGGACTAAACTAATTACTCATAAGCAAAACACTCAAGTGCAGAAAAGTTTAGTGATGCAAGGAATTACCTGTTTGTCTCTCTGGTATTTTAGGTATTTTACCACACAGTGTAGGGAGTACAGTTTTTAGAGATTTCTACCAGAAGCAAGTGCTGTTGTGCTGTTATAGCTGCTACCCAGGATGTTGCAAAAGGAGCAACACATAAATGTGCCTAACAGCAATAAATTTGCCTACTTTCAGAGTACATATGATTCACAGTCCCTCATTCCCTGTCATCTGCCAGAACGATAGCAAAAGGCTTACAGGGGCTGAAGAAAGGCAAGGCATGAGAGGGAAGTCACAGCACCAGCAAACATGCAATTACTTGAATAGGCATTGAAAGAAGGGTGAATCACAGAGGTAGCCAGAAGTGACCCGCTTGCGTGGGAATACAATGGCAGCAATGCAAACAGTTGGGCTGCGAGGATGTCCCTGCAAACACGAATTTCTGCAGAGGGTTGGAGAAGGAAGAGAATGTATGTGGATTTGCCTGTAACAGGATATTTGTATGTACAGCCCAGCTTTCGGGCAACAAACACAATTACAGTGATGGTTCACTTTGTCATTTCCACTTATATTCCAAAATTAAGCAGCTGAGAGCTCATGCTCCCAGCTTGCAAGTAAAGATCTGATCTGGCCCCACAATTTGTTTTCCCTGCTTTTCCCTGCTTTCTTGTTGCTGAAATATGCAGCCATTGAGTTTAAACTAATTTGTTCAATCAAATGCAGGCTGGGCTTTGTCCGGTTCTTACTCTTCATTAGAAGCAATTAATGTTAATCATGCATTCATTTCCAGGGCATGGCTTTGGAAATGTTCCACTTATTGAGCCAGCAGACTTAAATTCAACATTCATGCACTTCACCCGCTTCTAACTGCTTGCAGAACTTAATTCTCTTTTCTATTACACAGAAAAGCCACACAGTTGCAAGCTGTCACTTTAGCAGTTACCTCATAGGTACAGCAACACCGATTCCAGATCTCCCAATTTCGCCAGAGCAAAGATTTTACAGAGCCACAATATTGAAGCACCTGCATGGATTAGCTCGAGAAAGCAGCAGCGAGTGCTGGGCTGCAGGCAGAGCACAGCACGGCAGAACAGATGAGCTGCTCACTTCAGACGTTCCCCGTTGCTAAACATCCCATCCCTCTAAAAGACAACACCGTAGCAGTTGTTAGATTTTTGTACTCACATTTGGATGAAATCACAGTGGTGAAAACTTCTAAATTTTCATCGCTGCAGCTGTAAATCTGGTGCATTTTCCACCTCTCCCTACTGACTGCCTTTCAGCTTCATGCAACCGCTCTGAACTTCTGGTAAATAGGTTTCACTAATCCAATCTGGCTCTGTGATCATTGTCCAGATCTACAAAGGACAGACTGATGCTGTGATCTCATCTCATTCCATATTCTTCATTGCAACATTTTCTGCTCCCATCTGCCTTTCTATGAATAATATTAACACAAAGATTTAATTTAGCTGTTACTTAAGACTCTACTCAGATAGGAGCATTTTATTTTACATTTCCTTTTACCAGTGTGAAGAAACCTCTGCAATAGATAGCTAATAATTAAAGTCTCATCTATAGGCAAACAAATGTTTACAGAAGTACTGCAAGGATTTTTGAAATAAGTTTGGTTAAATGTGTACTTTAACACATTTATCATAAAAATTTGGTCCTCATATATAATGAGGAGATGATTCTAGGTATATTAAGAAAAGCATTTTGTGCTTTACCTTTTCATTTCATAAACAAATACTGGAATCCTGGGCATTTCAAGGTAAAATTTCAAAAGCAGATGTCTATGAAAGGCAGATGTGCATAGGTCTCCATGCCCCCTACACTTCTGTGGTTGCAAAGGGAGGGAAGGTGGCTCAGTCATAGATGTGTTCCTGACTTGATGGCTCTGGGGCCTAATCCCATATTTATGCACTTCAATAAAGGGTCTTTTTGCCAAAGCTTTTCATTTCTTAATACTCCCATCAGAAATTGTTCCTTTCCACCTCTATGAATATCAGCCCCCTCAACTTCTGGTGACTTAATGCTGCCATGGACACCCAAGACAGAGAATTTTGGCTCGCAGGCTCCAGCAACTGATGTAGTTGGAGCACTTTCAAGGGTGAATAATGATATTAAATTATATCAGTCTAATGAATAGCCTTCATTACTACCACGTGTCTGTCTAATTAACACAAAAACAATTAATTAACACGTGCTGTCTTCTCCTATAGATGTCTGCCACCAACAGTCCCAGATGGAAAGTGCCAGTGAACATGGGCTGTCACTGTCATATTGACGAACGTTTCTTATTTGAAATAATAAATATTGGTCAAATAGACATCCTGAGCCTGGAAGCATTTTGGTTGAGTGGAAGGTGTCGCTGTTTCAAGAAAGCAGTGAGCGAAGAGAAGCTGTTGTCACTTGTCACCTCCCAGGGCAGGCTCCTGCTGTCCAGGGGCAGCAAAGCCTTTGCGGGGCTGGGGGCATTGTCCCAGGAAACCGCGCCGTGCTTGGAGCAGGCAGTGGGACGGCAATATAATCAACCAAAAGTTCAATTAGTTTTTGATTTATTGCGCCACATGTTCTGCTTGTATGACTGATGTCATTAACATCAGGCTCGGCTGGCGCATTCATCTGTCCCTGCCCGGCTGCCTCTGAAGGCGCACGCACTCAACAGATGGGGAGCTGCACGGGTGCGAAGGCAATTGTTTACCCCCCTATTGTCCCTGTGTCAAGCAATCAACCCAAATCCATTACCCACCGAGAAAAAGATCAGCGCACCGTCCATTCAGCACTGAATGGGGCAGAGGCGGTTATGCAGGAGGATTTAAAAGCTTTCAAAAGGATAAAAAAAAATAATGAAGACCAACACTGAATAGTCGATTTAAAAAAAAAAAAGCTATAACAAATCTAACCCCCCCTTTTTTTCACCTTCAGATATTCAGAGTTCTGTGAGAAGAGGGGCACTTTTGGACCTAAGTCATTGTTTTCCTAATTCTAGGTATGACCTACGGATATTTTCAACTCTTAGATGGGGTTTAACATTAGAAGAAATATCGGGTGCTTCATCCATTGAGGGTTGGTGGGATGTGGAAACTGAAGTGAGACTCTAGAGCTGGTTACCAGCTGGCATTCACTGCGTTACAAGGCAGGTAGGCTTTGGACACACCTTTACAAGGCACAGTATGCTTTGGGGACAAATCACTGTACAGAGAGCGGATGAAAGGCACTGACATCACTTTCAGACAGAAAAACAGGGCTCAGGAGGACAGATATAGTATGTCTCATCTAGGATCCTCATCTGGGAATGAATTCTCTTCTGTCCATGAAAGGGAGTTTGCTTCTTCACTTTGTCCAGGTGTTCCACAGTAGTTGAGCACTATGAATGCTCAGGGTTTTGCGTGAAATATTAATGTGGCTTCAAGAGAAGGACTGCACATATTGGGCTACTTTTTTTCTACCTGTCTGGGAGATATTTTGGGCAAATATCCAGTGTTGGGTTTAGCTATGGAATAGGTGTAATTATTATACCTGCCAAGGAAGTACTGCAAAGCTCTACTGCATGCTACCTGATGAAGAACAATAGGCAGTAATTTTAGACTTGAAGGAGAAACTCTCCACAATGTCCAACCTAAGAACCTGCAGAGCCACATCAGACAATCTCACATGGTGTCTCCCTCCAGCTCCCTACTCATCTCTGGTCCAGTCTGTGGTAGGAGCAGAAAACCAAATAGTTTTTGACTCTATGAATAATTTCTTTGTTCCCCAAACTAGATGAAATGTCTAGAAACCAGGCTCAAACTTTTCCTTCTCTGCTAAGGTGAGGAATAAGCTATTAACTTAATTCACACAGTGCCACTGCCGCCATGAGAAGACCCTAAGAAGTTTTTGCACCGGGGCATATCTTTGACCAAAGACTCCCAAGTGAACACACGGAATCAAAATTCCTCCCTGTGAGCTGTGATACAGCAGTTTACCAAATACCCACTCTCGGTGTTGATAGTAAAGGATCAAAACATTTCCTGTTGCCAGAACAAGGTTACCAAAGGTGAACAGGGACAACTGAGAAGGAGGAGGAGGTGGAGAAGGAGGAGGAGAACTCAGGACATGAGAACAGACACACACTGTCTGACAAAACACCCATCTAACCTTATCTGCAGGTCTGGGTCAGGGAAGGTATTTAATTCTTGGAAATGTGGGTAGAAAGGAGGGAAAGGTGGAGAAGAAGAAATGTTTGCTGAGGCTGAAAGGAAAAAAAAACCTGTTGAAAACAGCAGAAGTCTCAGCAAACCTTGTAAAAATGGCAGAAAATCCCATAAACTGGTGAAATGTCTCTCTGGGGAGGTGGCAAGGGTGCTTTTTCCAAAACCTGAATCTCTTAGGACGTATTTGGAAGAAACTAGTGTAGATGCTTGTCCTGTTACCAAGTATGCCAGAACTGGTAAACTTGAAAAGAATCAAATGAAAAAAACCCCATGGTTACAAAAACTGTAATTAAAAGATTAATTTTAAAAAGTTACTTAAGATAAGTATCAGAAACCTTTAGACCTTGTTTATCCTGGCCTCTGTGAACAAATGAATCCCTTTTCAGTGCAGTATTCTTCCAGTGAAGTTGGTGGGAAGCAACCTGGTACTCTCAACATGTGCAAGGGCTATTGCCAAGGGATTCCCTGGCCCACAGAAGACAGCACTCTTCCCAAGGCACGTCTCTGGCTTCTCCCTGGGTCTTGTACCTTGTTGCATAAGAGGCAAATCTAATCCGTACTGAGCCACTTGAGCCTATTTCTTACTGTTAGCTGGGCAATATGATAAGGATAAACCCCATGTATTTTTGGAATAGGATTGGGTACCAGAGGGATGTGCAGATAACCATTTAAAAATAAGATGGGATGAAACTGCACATGCATACTGCAGGCATCTACCCTAAACCACTTGTGCATGATGCAATGCCAGAAGCATTTTTTGTGGAAGGAAAATTGCTTTGTTTCGGTTTAGGGCCACAGAATTACAACTGCAAATAACTGAAAAGGAAAACCAACCATAAAAGCAAACTATAAAGTCAGTTTCTCACACATAATCTGTTATTTTTCCCTGAATGAAAGGAATAGGGAGACAGATACACTATCAATAACTTCACCTTACACTCGTAGCAGACAGCAAAACTAGGTCAAAATTGAAGTAGCACCATACAGCTGAAAGGTCTGTGAACAAGTGAAGACTTTTCAAAAGTAACATGTGAATTTGCATCTATCTAGAAGGTGCTGTAACAGGTTTTTCCTGAATGGGATTAAGATTGAGGCATTCAAAAAACATTTTGAACTTTAAATTCTCTACAGGGAACCAGAAGATATGCAAGAGCTGTGCAGTTTGAAAAGATGAGTGCACAGGCATCTCTGCTAATCAGGAAAGGAAATACCAGCCAGACCTGGAAAGTTACAGAAAGATATTGCAGAATTTTGAAAAAAAAGAAAAAAGACAAACAAACAAAAAAACCCCAACCACAAAACCGCTGATTGGCTTCTCTTATAAAAGTTACATATAGATAATTGGGCATTCACAAATTTGCCCTAAGCTTGTAAAACACACTTGAGTAAGTCCATATGATGATTAGGTAGAAACACAATGCCCAGCACCACAAGGTTCCAGGCCTGCAGAGCTTGTGCCAACAGCAGGGATTGCACTAAGCCAGTATTAAAGCTAGGGCCAGGTTGAGCACGTGGAGGCTTAACAAGCTTTCGTATACTGGTCATGTACTGGTAATCCACAGAAAGCATTAAAAATGTCAACAAAGGAGCGGTATGTCCAAACTGGGCTGTGACAACAATAGTTTATTAAGATGCTAATCTTTAACTACATTTGTCCTTGATTTATTATTTTTAAGCTAATTGACAGTGAGGTCTTTATTCCCCTGATAAAGCACAATGATTTTTAGATAGGGTTTTTTCATTCCCAATTTTATCCTTTAAAACATTTTAAGATTATTTTGACTATGCTCTCCTGCTATAAACATAACCGTTTTGGGCAAACAAGCACATTAATCAAATCTCGTCCTGTGGTTCCTGGATTTAGGCAGTGGTAGCCCTCTTGCTGCAGCTGCATACTGAGTCTCACACCATATGCAGTAAAATCTACTCTTGGGTAACCAGGCACAAAATACTTAGGATTTCTCCAATGGATAAGTCTAAAAAATAAGGCAACCTGAGCTGTCACCTTACATGTCTCTAGCGTGTCCTCACACAGCCATCAAGCTCCTTTTGCCACATGCAACACATGTGCTCCGCAGGGATGAAAGGTTTTTGGAGGGTATCAGATGGCATTGCCTCCTTTGGCCTAAGCTCTGTGTGAAAATGAGATTAAATACAAAACAATGACCATCATTATTTGGACTCAGAGACCAGAGGACTAGCAAGTTAGAAACTAGGAAGTAGAAGCTGCACTAAAGGCACAAAAACAGGATCAAATTTATGAGTCCCCTTTTGATCCAGACTTAAGTTATGCGGCCCGTGTGAAGAAGCAAGGTAGCACAGGAGATGGCACTGTGACAGAGGAGGCTTCAGAATTGCTGTGTCTACGAAATGCAATTATTTTGAGGTATCTTTTGTGCAACCAGTATGTCAAATGACCATGAAGCATACAGGTAAGAGTCTGGAGCAGGGACACTCTGATGTCAATTATCCTAAAAGAGTTTTTGCTGAGATGAGGTGATTTATCTGATCTTCCTGCTGGTTCGGTCTTTGTCCTCTCCACTGACGCTGCCAGTAGGGGTGACAAAGATCTTCTGCTGTAAGCACTTGACTTGTTTGTAGGAATCTGATTAAAGTAGATCACCTCAGATAACAAGAGGAATTAATGCTGTAAATACATAAGAGAGGATTTTCAAGCTTATAAGCTACATAGAGGTCAGTACTTTTCAAGTCACGCAGCAGCCCCTGAGATCTCTGATTTTCGCAGAACTGATGATCTTTACTTGTCCTTTTCCTCTGTCCTATTAGACTTCACACTTAAGCATTTGCCTTTACTAATTTGGTTCTACTTGCAATCTGTTCAGTTGCTCTGTCCACTACTAGGAAAGTACGGTACAGAGCTAACCCTTGGAGAAAAAAAACCCAAAAGGGAACAGGAAGGAGTTTCTGTGGGCCTTGCTATGGACATGGCACATTCTCCTTAATAAGTACCTAAGTCTAGATTTCTCATCCTTCAGGTTTTTTACAATATTTTTAAAAATCATATTCTCATCTTAGATGTCCCCCTGAAGTCTGATGTTTCTGTATCCTCTCAACTCCTAGATTCCAAGATCCTAGCACTCCAACTTTTTCTCTCTGTAATGTGTAACCATGTTATATATCAGGCTCAACACCTCAGCTGTGAACAGCTGTACTCGTATGTCTGCACACACACCAGTTTTTCCCAAATGCCTGGCTTGCTGTGTGCATGCTGATGCCTCTGGTGAAGGACATGCTCAGACCTTTAGTGCCCATCAGCCAACCCTGTGCTGCCTTTGTTTGGCACGTTGGTGTTTTTAGCTCAGCTCTGTTGGGCAGGCCCCCAAATTGGGCTTTACGGTTGGTGATGTTATAATTTCTGACATGAGAAGTTGTCGCTGTTACGTCCGAGGCGCATAAAGAAAACGACAGAGTCCAGGCTCATGAACAAGTGGAAGCCGAAGCTTTTCTTTAATAATTTTCTGACTACTATATAGGATAGATCGCAAAAAGTGTGTTGAGTGGCAATAGGTAAGTGGTTCCTCGGCCATCCACCCCTTGAGAGGATTGGCCAAGTCCTAAGATACCTATTCCAAAATATTTTCAAAGTCAAAGCCATAACAATCTTGCAAAACAGCTTGCGAGTGCAAGAAGTTTATGAAACTGTGACCTTGTTTAAAATAGTTTACATAGGAAAGACAGTCTTCTCACAGAATATTGAGAAAAGGCTGAAGAATTTCTCTGATTCTAGCTTTTTAGCACCTACAAGAAGTCACAGTTACTTTACTATCAAAACCTGCCCACCAGCTCTGTGCTCAGTTTTACCAACTGATGAGTCCTAACTTTAGGTCTTCCATTTAAAATACAAGTACAGTAGGTATGAAGTACTCCAGCTTGACCACACCAAGAACTAAACTTGGGATAAGGCTACATGAAAGCTGTGGGATGTGACATTCAAGGATGTCCTAAACGCAAGTGGTGCCACTGTGACTGTGCCTGAATGAGACCTGCGTGCTCCAGAGGCAGAAGCAGCAGAGGCTGCAGTGCTCCAGAAGGGAACACAGAAGTGCCACTGCTCTCAGCACAGCACTGGCATGGCTTCAACCCTTCCCTGAGAGGGGCTGATCCACTGCAACACGTGTTACAGAGGCTCTGAGATTTTAGTAGTGCAAGGCAAATTCAGGCTGTTCATGTTAATTCCCATTTTTCGCTGCTTGGATAAGCACATGGTGACAGCTTTCATGAGGCAGGGACCTGTCCATTGGAAAATGGATTATGACCACCAACTCTTGCACATAAACTACTGAGCAATCATCTAGCGGTCACTAGTGAGACACCATAGGTCTGTGCTGGTGACCTAGAGGTGAAATGACTTTCTTTGTCTGTCTGAATCCCTGAAGCATTCAGACCCTGATCAGGGGGGATGTTCTGATCTAAACCACCATTAATCTTTCTTAAGGTGAAAAGGTCAGAAGAGCAAGTTATTCAATGTTAACTGTTTTTTTTTTTTTAATGCCAGCAAAAAAGGTTTTTTATTCCCAATGCTGTCTTAAAATATACAGCAACATTTAAACATCCAAACTTTCACAGTCATTTTTTGAAAGTGATGCCAGCTTTTAGATAAATGACAAAGACCATACACAGTGTCAGCCCCCCACAGCTGTGTCCATAGCCATAACAACGCCACACAAGGTTGTCCTTAAATCCCATAAAGGCAAGCAACAATGCCAGAGAATGAAGCGATAACGTATTGGAGCTGCTGACAATCAGTCTTTAACATGTGTTATCCATCTGACTGCAGGTGTAAATCAGCATTTCAATGTCAACTTGCTAATTTAAGGCTGTATGGTCAAACACTCAGAGTACCCCAGAAAAAGCACAAGTGCACTGTTAAAGTAGGTCAAAGTCACTGCAAGTCAGAGAACACAGAGGTAAAATTCCCCATCAATAAACCAGTTTGGGCTACGAGATATATATTTCATGATAAAGTAATACCCGATTAAATTAAACATTTAATGGGAGCTCAGACTACAGTGTTGGCACAACCAATATTCCTTTGCTGCTCAGCTGACTTTGGTGGAGTGTACTGCCAGTGTTTGTGGCCGAGGAACCAAGCTGTGTGGCTCTACAGGGTGACACAAATTAACACGTGAATTATCTCCAAAGGATAGAAGTCACATTTCCTCTGCTTTCACTTTACTATGCCACCGCATAGTTAAGTGAAATTAATTTTCCCTTTTAATTCCCATGTTCAGAGAAATAAGGAAAAAATCTGCTGCCATTTGTTGCACTTAGAGTTCTCTGAAAATGGGGTACATGTAATTTTTCAATAGAAATCGAAGACTGAAAGTATTTTTTTCAAACCCCTCTCCTATTACTAGGAAAGCGATTAACTTAAGAACCTGATTAACATTCCACTGAGCTATGTCAAATGGTTCTCCCTCTTATTTTTTGTCGGTACAACATTTTCTACCAACTCACTTGTGGCAGTTTTTTCAGTACTATGGAGAAAAAAGGAAACTGAATGGCATTTCCGTGGGCTAATGGAAGACTAGAACTGGCAAAGAATAAAATTGCATTCAGAAATTTTGCATCTAAGGGAACTGTAGCCTTCCTAATGATAACCCAGGTGTGGGGCTTTTTTTTTTTTTAGTCTCACTTTGATTGAGAAATTCAGAGCAAACAGTAGAAGCTTCTGCTTATTCTCATGGACCACTACACCTAAAAATTATGCACTAAACACTTTATGACAAACTGACCCTGTGTGACTTCTCACATGTACACTGCAGGTAAACAGAAAGGTTGAAGAATATGCATGTCCAAAGAGAGCTGAGACCTCTGCAAATTTGGTCACTGACAGTCTTGTCACACCACTGCTCAGAGGAACTTCTTCTACAGGTGGCCGGGTGATACGTCAAAGATTAAATCAGATCTCGAGGCAGGATTAGCAGGGGTGGGTAGGTATGGAAGACCCTCTTCTTACTGCTCAGGCCTGACACTGCAGCAGACAAGCAGCTTGCGCAGTGCTGTGCGAGCTATGGCTGCTGGAGACATCAGGAAAATGGTGGCATCACTTTCTGCACTCACCAGCTGGTGCTTGGATTTAAATTAAGGTCATCTTTATTTAGGAAGCACACAGGGATGGTCTGAGGAAAAATGCAGACCCTACCTTCAAGCTTTCTGCTGCATTGCATCAGGATGCCCTTGTCCCCTCTGCACAGACACGCTCAATGCAGTGATGGATTTGTTTGGTTGGAGCTGTTGAATCCAAGGCACACTGCCCGTGTCCTGGAGCACAGTGATGCTTAAGCAGATTTACTCAGGGGTTATGGAAAGGGCCTAGACAGAGCTTGGCTGCATCCCTTAACCATTGCTCTTTCTCATCCATTTTTTCAGGTCTCAGGGAGATGGAAAGCCAACCACAAGACAGAAGATAACAGCCATAGCACAAGACAGTGCAACAGGAACGAGCATACACATTAACCTGCAGTTTCTTCCATGTTTATTCACACAGGATGATAGTGAGAGTTTTTGAAGATTTAGGCATGTTAGTAACACTTTTTTTTTGCTTCACTCTCTTTTTAACTGCTGAGAAAATCAGCACCAGTATGGGAAAAGGTAAGGGAAATGAGGGGATGGACAAACTACTGTACCAGCTGGTCTCAGATCTATAAATCCCCAGCAGCATTCCTGCAGGCTCTACCTTGTGAAGTGAGTGGGTTTTCCATTTGGTACTCCAGATAAAACTACACCTGCTGGTAAACTATTTTCACCAGTACTTCATATGCACTTGTTCATACTTGCTCCCCAAAGCTAATCTAATCAATGTAGACGGACTGAGTGAGTAATCACATGGGCCAGGTTTTGGGTTGTGTTTACCTGCGTAGACTTCAGAGAATATAAAGTTAAATGCTGCTCTCAAACACTTTCAAACAAGCTTAGGTTTATTTTTGTTATTTGCATTTCAGCATCATCTAAAGTAACAGATCCATCACAGAGGGTTTGAGTAACAGAGCAGTAACAGGAGCCACAAGAACAAGCCTCCCAGATTTCACACACATGCCCAATCACCCCTGGGTACTCACAGTGTTACCCCAGCTCTCCAAAGAAATACCAGTACAGACTAATTGAGTAAGATAATATGGGAAAAACCCCACATAGCTCTTCAGCTGTGAATAAAACAACCACTGCCCAGAAGCCAGGGTGTGACACCCTGTCACTATTTGAAAGACAGCATTCTGGGGCAACTTGAGCTCCCTTGATTCTTCCTCAGAAAACCTCTACTAGTAACTAATAATTGGAAGTGGAGACTGATGTCCATGAGAGAGATTTTCACATGTAGCTGATGTCTGTGAGAGGGATTTCACAACCAATTTAAGCCAGCTGAAGACCTTGATGCCACCAAAGAGGTGTAGAAAACAGAAATGGCCCTTCTTACAGCACCATCTGCTTACGTTAGGTTAGGTATTACATAAACCCCTTTGTCTCATCTGCAAAACATGGGTATCAAAGGGGGTGTGAGGTTTATTTTAAAAACCATCAGGAGCTGCAGGTTACCCGATATAGGAAGTTAAGTGTGAGGTTCTGTCAGTTGAAAATGCAGCCTGCCAATAACTGCCACAAAAGGCGGATAAAAAGTGTGCTGGAAGAAGTTAGCCCACCTCCCTAACTAGTCCATCAAAGTGCTCTGCTGCAGTGATGAAATCACATGCTGCTCAGTTCCCCAGAAAGTATATTCCCCCCAAATACAGCATGACTGCCATGAATTAGGCTCCTGGACAAAAACATTGTCTCCTCTTGAATCTGTGCTGCTACCACAGACTGGAGAAAGACAGAAGTGGAAAGACAAAACAGGCCAAAAGTTTATATAGAACCATCGAATGGTTTGGGCTGGAAGGGACCTTAAAGAACACCTAGTTCTAACCTCCCTGCCATGGGCAAGGACACCTTCCACTAGACCGGGTTGTTCAGAGCCTCCTCCAGCCTGACTGTGAACAACAGGGATTGAAAAAAGGTTTTGACAAAAAGTTTTTTTCCAAACATGGCAGCTTTGCACAATATAATAAAGTGAATCCCTTGCTATTACAACATCAGGCTTCATGACAGAGATACTTGTGGGCAATTTCAGCAGAGGGAAAGGTTCAGAAGGACCTTGGAAATCACATGTGTATCATACAGTGGCAGTGCAGTCCTATGGCCACCAAACCTACTCTGATGCTAAAAATAACCAGTCTTCAACCAGTATCTATCCACCTATTTTAACAGCACCGAAACAGATCCAGTACCAATACCCAGTACACCTCTGTCCTCAGATTCTAGGATAGCACTAGTTTGATCAGACAAATACACAAATGCAAAGGTGTAACCCATAGAGCCTTCTACTTCAACAGCATGACTGAAAAGTGCTCCCCCCCAGCAGAAAGAAATATGCACACCAGAAATCACGGGGTTCCTCTCTCATTTGTCTTGTGCTGTGGTAGCTGCATGAATCAGATGCTGAAAGAGTCCAACATGAAGCAAAATCTGATTTAAACAAACTGTGTACGCAACCACGTGAACTGTTTAAATGCAGGAAAATAGTATTAAAATTTTAGTTCCCTTTCTCCCTTCCCCACTTCCGTTTCTCAGTTGACAGTCAACCAGCTGGTTGACTGCTCGGAAGGTGCACGCTCATTCCCACACTTAATCAGTGCTCCCCGTGGGGCACTGTGTAGCCAAATGCTTCACCACCACTTTTTAATATTGAACCACAGCACACAGCCACTTCCTCAAGCTGGTGACTGCACTCTGAGGGACAGCACCTGCAGGAGCTCAGCAGAAGCAATTGATTCACAGCAAAGAGAGACACAGTTGAGTGCTTCCTTCCACAGAACACAGCAGGAAAAGGGAGATGTTGCCTCCAGAGGGACAGAATGACCATGATGGATGCTGTCTTGCTGTTATATGGTTCCTGTTGAGTATGTGACCATGCTTTACTCCAGTTTTGCTCCCTGATGAACATATGATATCGACCATAAAAGGAAAGATAACTATATGACAATATATCTCAGAATTTTAACCCAAAGCAAATTTTCAAGCAGCCTTTTCCAAACAGCTATGAAGTGTGTAGGTTTTTCTTAACCAAACAATGAAAAAGTGTCCCAGTTCAATAGCATTCTTAGGAAAGCCAGATGGTAAAAAGATGATAAAGCAGAACAGAATACAGTAAGCTGACATTTTCTGCAGGGAACTTCCCCTCCTTAACTAAAAATGACCTCATTATTTCTTAACTAGCACAACTTTTTAAAACAAAATAGTGGATAATTTAAATAGAAGCATAATTTGCAAAATGGTTTGATATATCCCTTAAAACCTTTTTCCAACTTTAACCACCTCTAAAGCACAAAAAAGCCTTCAGTAATGCAAGAGATCTGCTCCAACTTTTATGCAAGTCAATACCACTGACTACTGAGCAAGAAAGAAACCACAGTCAAGTCCTCACTTCAAAGCACTGTTTAGTTAAAGATGAATTACGTGGCCTTTTGGCAGTGTACAATGGAACAGAAGTCAAAGGTACCCAAATTCTTCCATGCTCTAAACAAGTTCAGTCCCATATCTATGAGAACTACCTCTGTGTTAGAATAGACCACACTTTCCAGAACAAAATTTTTAAGCTAATAAAGTTTCATGGAAGCCTCAAAGAGAGCAGATAAGTCTTCTTCTGTTTGGGGACGTGGTGATAGTTTAGTCACTCTCTCCTGCAAGATGAAAGAAAAACTGGATTATAAATGGATACCAATAAAATTAATCAAACAGTAGCTGAACTATGTGTCTCTGTGCTAACATCCTTCACAGAGAATAACAAGGTTTTGCAAAGAAGTAATCAAGCAATTAAGGTTGAAACATCGTCAACTGTACAGTACTTTCAAGAATATATTAGTTAAAATTTCCTATAATTAAATACACAGAAGCAGGATCAGAATGCTGTTCAGTTGCAGAATCAAGCACTGCAAACATGGGCCTTCTCCATCACAGATGTTAGTACACTGGAGGACATTATCCTGGGAATGTAGTCCATTTTAAAATTCACTTGCCAGCACTGAACTAGGAGTTAGAGTCCTAGGGACCAAGACCTTCAAAATACAACATCTCTAAAAGCCCAGGAGCTGCTGTAAATGGGGAGAATAAACACCACTTGTAAGTCAGGCTCCAAAAAAGAGACACAGCAAGGGACAGTATGAAACTGCTTAATAAAACAGCCCCACACCTCTGAGTCAGAACACAAAGTAGTTGTGGTCGGTCTTCATTTGGACACTGATTCAACAGAATTTTCAGGTGCTAAAGCCCCACTGACTGAAATGAAATCCAGATATGTGCTTCACTGCTCTGCTTGACAAAATAACCACAAAGGTAGGGCTGCAATTTGGAAAAGCCCCGTGTTACTGAGGATGAGGAGTTGTGTTAGTGTAGGTACCCAGTTACTGCAGAAACATTCAGCTGAAAGGGCCTAACATCAGTGTACTCATACTGGTGATGATTAGAACTTTCATGTTTTCAACAACCACTGATTTTAACATTTATTGAAATACTGGGGAGAGTTAGAAATTTCTGCAAAGACAGAGTCCAGGCCTACACTAGGAACACATTAACTTTAGATGAGGTGTGTTGTGGCAAGAGAGAGTGTCTTCTGCTGCAATCTGTTCCAACATCTCCCTTGTGGAAGATGCTGCCCTCCAGCTTTAAAGTTTCCCCCTTTTTTCACACGTGAGACAGTGGGTATCATTTGCCAAGGTCCTTGCCTCAGGCACAGAGTGGGATGTAGAAGGGGCTCCCCCAGTGCCCTGCCTGGGCAGGAGGCTCAGCAGAGCCCCTTGGGAGCAGAGCACACGCCACTGCCCAGGGTGAAGCTGCAGCACAAGGCTGCAGCCGCTGCACTTCCCCCCAGCCTGCGGGATGCGATTTGTGGCCAGGCTGGATGTGGTTACACAGCAAGCGAGGCCACCACACTGCAAAATCAACGTGAAACAGTGGTCTAGCATGGTGAGGAAGCCAGCTGTGAGGTATTGACAGTTCATAATCATGGTTAGCATGGCTTCTGAGGAGACCAAAAAGTGCAGCTCTGTGTGCATGATTTTACCTACAGAACAAGCTCTACTGGTGCATAAGTAGCAATCAAATGGTACCTCTTCCCCCATCCCCGACCACTGCTGCTACACAAAGAGATCCAGCCAAAGAGAAGGATAAGATTCTTCTAGGCAGGTTTGAAACCAAATGGAAAATTCAAATAGCACTAGGGCAAAAGCTTGTTGTTTTTTTCAGACTCATAATATGCATACTATAATAACACAGTGCTCAAGTATTCATAAATTCATCAGGCTTATATTAAGACACTCTGGGCCAAAGCCAGTTTTGCAGCTCTGTGCACCGAGATGTCCAGGGTTATCTGTAAAATCACACTGGGTGACAGGAGACAGCCAGCCTGACAGCCTGACAGACTGGAGCATTTCCCAGCTCTCTTGACAGAAGGCTGCAAATGGATGCTCCTCCCATATGCCTCGACACAGAGGCACTAGCACTACCTCTGCACAAGCTTGCTGATATTTGCGGGTGCCCAGACAGCAAGGCCCAGGCTCCCTCAGTCTGACTCAGTGCATTCCGGTCTCGTGCCAAACCAAGCAGCTCCGGACTCATCGCTGGCCCAGCCCCATTGTAGCTGCCTCCGGGACATCTGCAGGGGGTGGGTGACAGAGAACAGCCCTTCCACCATCTCTCATTTTCAGTGCCCCCATCTCCTCTCAAACACCACCACCTTGAACCTTGAGACAGCATCTTCTTTGCTACAATCACTGCTGTCTGTAAATAAGATCAATTTCAATAGACTCACTTAGGAAGGAAAATAAAATCCTCTTTTAACTTCAAGCATAGATGTCTGTTCCAACAAATCCCAATAGTCACATTACTTTTTTCCCTGCAGCCTGCACTTCAGAGCATGGAATATACTTTGCAAACTTTTTAGTGCTATCACCACTGCACCACATTGCTTTGCTGATGTGAATGGGCCATTGTTGTATTCCAAAGCAAACTTACTGCAAGATGAAAAGGAAAGAAATGATACAAAAAAATAAACTGTATTGATTAACCCTGTGGTTATTAACAAACTATTATGGATCACTGATACATTTTCATCATGTTACATCTCATATAAAAAAATAAGGGTTGAAAAATTATTAGGTCATCTCATTTTACACAGTACAATTAATCACCGATGCCGTAAGATGACAGAAAAACCCTTCAACACCTTTTGGTGAAGAACCCTCCCCCAGCTATGCAAAACTTACATTCAATGATTGCTTTAAAGAAACATGTTTATCAAAACAAACCCTCCAAATGCCCCATAACAATGTACATGCATAACCTGCTTGATGGGTGCTCAAAGACCTTAGTTTTCTTCCTGGCTTTGCCACTGCTCTGTTGTGCATGATCCTAAATAGTTGCGCCTTTGTGTCACTTTCTCAGGTATAAAACAGGAACATTAATATTTACTGTTAATGTAACTGTTCTGAGTTGCTCTGAGATTAATGAATGAGAAGAACTACACGGGATCTGCTGTAAAAACTGAATAACCTTTTGGCCTACAAAATTTTCACTTTCTCCATGGTATATATTTCCCTTGCAGCTTGGGGGAAAACAAATACTAGGTCCATAGCATTTGAATCAAACTGTCTTTTTACAAGGAAGACACTGGATTTTGCTTTAAGAGTGGTGTGTTGCTTTTTGCAGTGTCTTTGTAAGCACCGAAACAATAAAGGGTATTACAAGTTTAATCTGTATCATCCCAGGGGACCTTATTTCAAATTCTGATGGGGGTCAATGGAACAAAAAAGCCATCTGCGAAGAAAAATGCAACTTCTCAATACGGAAAGTTTAATGCAAAGTGAGTTTGGTCATTCTTACCAGATAGCACTTGGTATTAAGGCCTTATCTACAGACCACCTGCATATATAATTAAGAGAGGTAGTTAGGAAAAAAAAGTATCTACTACAAAGATCAAAGGCCTATGAAAAACATCCTCTTTTTAAAAACTGCAACATTAAAAAAAACCCCAAACCAAACACTTAGCCCTTTTTTCCTGAATCCATGTGAAAGCTGCAGCATGCACTCCATCCCACTGAAAAGAAAAACCTAAACTGTGGAGTGAAATAAAATACAGTTGGCTATCCATAATTTTCTCAATTTAAGTCATTTTCATGTAGGAATAGAAATAAAACTTGCTTGAAAAGAAGCACTTCTGTTTTTGCCAAAATCTGTTCTATTTTATTTGACAAGAAAAACTGTTTTGCTCTCTGTCTTACCTGAGGCAGAGTGCCTTTGACTAATGCAGGGATGTCTGCTTTGGAATAACCAATTGCAGCTAAGCCATCATCAACATTCAGATCAAATAGGAATTTCCGGAGTGTGTCTGCCAAAATAAGCCCCGCATCTTTGATTCTGGCAGTGCGGATGTCAGCTCCTAAAATAAGACATAATGCCTTGACTGTAGGGTGGAGAGAGCAGAGGAAGCCTGTCCTGGACTTAATTTAATCATAATATCAGCTGAATACATATCCATACATAACAGCCACTGCCCTAAAAGCAACATGAAGTAAAAAGAGGAATCAGTCTTCATTTTACAGTTGGAATAATTTGTGAAAGGTGAAATACAACAAGATCAGAAGCAGGCTAACTGCTGCCAAAATGACTAACTGCCACATGAGGTTAACTTCCTTTCCCTCTGTGCTTACAGGGAGAAGCACTTTTCAGTCTGACTAACTGCTGGGAGGAAAGAAGCTAACGCATGAACGTCAGTGGTATTTATTTGTATGGACAGTGTGCCAAATGCTAACTTCATTTTAAGGCCTTGAGTTTGCTGACATCTAGAGGACTGTTCTGTTCAATTACACAATCACAGAGAGGACTTTCAGCATGCAGGCTGAAAAAGGCAGGAGACGGCAGGGCAGTTGTTCAGGGGGTTGAGTAAATTCTAAATTTATTGCTGTATGAGTATGTCCTGACTTGTGTAGGGTACTGTAGAACTGACGAGAAGAAACTGGTCTCTTTGAAACAGCTACTGAACAGTAATGAAAACGTCAATATAAAATGAAAGATTACAAATATTTCTTACAGAATAGCTTGTGTCCCATTCTTCAATGAATGTGCAGGACTTAGTTAAAAGTAATAAAAAAAGTATGACCAGACAGGAGACCCAAGTTCCTCCATATGATTTCTTTCAAAGTAACCCAAGCTAAATTGGTTCTCTGTGTAACCTCAATGATGTTACACCAGAACTATGTTAGGTACAAGTGCCATACTGAGAGATGAGTAAGAGCAATACATAGCTACAGGAAAAATATTTCCTGTGATCCTCATGGACCTCAGTGTAACATTCAAGGTGAGTTAAGTGAACAGGGGACCTACAAGCTCACTTGAAGAGCTCAGATACTCAGGTAAGACTGGCAGTAATGTAGCAAATAATGTCTGGGAGAAACTGATGAATAAGATATGACAGTCTTGTACAGAGTCTTGTGCTATTGGGACTGTGCCATGAAGTCTGAGTTTATCCTGGGTTTTGCTGTGGAGGGGTAACTAGGACATAAACCCTATCTTCAGATATTAAAGTAAAAGAAAAAGGGAGGAGGGTAAAACATGACTGTAAATGTGATCGGCAGTTTTAAAATACTGCTGTAGTTCTAGTACTTTCTTTTCATTCAACCTAAAAGATACCTCAGTCTTTGATTGCATTTAGAAAATTTCTGGCTGCATCTACACCTATTTCAACTGTTTTAGAATCCACCCAGGGAGGTATTAAGCTTTTTCTGGCTGTACCCAAATTCACAGCTGTACATACACACAACATAACTATTTAGTAATCTGCTTCATGTCATAAAATACCTTCTTAGTCATTGCATTTGGCAACATGACAGATTTGAATCAGCTACTGTAGTCAGTTGGACTCTGGACCAGACTCAGAAGTAAACACCCCAGATGGGAATTAATAAATTCAGTTCCACGTGACATGTTTTCAGCAGTCTCTTTACAGCAAGGCACACAATGACATAGCTAAAATTTCTACTGAGAAAATTAACAGAACTTTTAGAGACAGAATTTATGGCAGCAGTTAATACTGCAAAACTTAAAGGAACCGCTTTTCAGTCTTTTGTTTTAAAATCTAGAGCCAGAGCTGAAATTTTTTGATATGCTGTGCTGACCAGTTATCCAGACACATTTTCTTCATCTAATTTTAGTTGTGTGTTATTGCTGTAGGAACACAGACATTTATTAGCTTAGTAGATGATTCCAACTAGGTTTGTGTTTTGGTTTTGACCGTAGGCAGGACACCATACTTTAGAGAAAGCCTGAACAACCTCACAGACTGTTTATGAAATAAACAGAACTTTCACTCAATGTCATTTTTCTGACCATGTTGTTTTACATCCTCTTTAAAATGCTGTGATATTTTCACTGTCTATATAAAAGTCAGACTCTTTCTTGAAATCCCTAATGCTTTCAGATTACTTACACAAGCAAATCATACATGTGACTGGATTGCTCTGACTTGCATACAGAAGGCTGACCATACAAGGGACTGAACACAAATTTCCCAAATACCAGGAGAGTTGGCCTAACCACTTTTTGTCTACTCCCTGCACTGCTGTGCATGTGACTGTGACTGCTCCTTAGCCAGCGTGGGTATTAGCAGCAGTTTAGCCACGACACAGAACCCAGTGCTGACAGAAACCCTGACCTCAGATGTAAATAAATCAGCTCACCGCAGAGCCATGCTGTCACAGCTAGCTGAGATTACGTCACTGGAAGATGGTTTATTACACACAGTCATGCTGGGGGTGCAATAAAGAGCTATCCTTTCTCTTAGGACACCCTTTGGTGACGGTTTGCACACATAACATGGCACTGTATGACAAAATAACCTTTAAATGAGCTGTCAGCTTGCAGCATTCACTTTTATTCTGCTAAAAAGCAGAAAAGGCCACTTGGTTCATTAATCTCTTCTTAGCCACCACATGTGTCCACAGAAGAGCTACTCCAGAAAAGCTTTCCCTTGACATCAGCCACTGAGAAATTCCAACACCTACAAACAAACTTAGGCCTACATTACAAAGACCAAAACCCACAGCTGTGTCCCACAAAAAAAGAGCAGGAGTGATTCAGAATATCACTGTTCTAATTCATTGCCACAGCAGGGAATTTGTTAGGAAAAATCCTTCCTTCAGCTAACAAATGCCCCTGAGTACTAGTTCACTTTATGGTAACTACTCTCCGTAAAGCACCAAGAGTTGTGTTAATCACGCTACTCTTGTTTGAAATTAACTTCCAGTTAATTTCAGCTGTCCAGTTTTCTGGCCAAGAATCAGATTTCTCCAGCTTGCTCCTCTAATCACATCATTCAATATCAAAACTCAGCATTATGCTACCTAATCTGCATTACATGTAACTCCAGAATCTTGTTTTTCAAACTTAAACCCCTCCCAACAACCAATGACAATTGCTTGCATACATATTTTTGGTATGCCATTTTGGAAAGAATTCCATTTATACATGAGAACTGTACATGAGAACTGTACTCACAGAGATTCCTACCTAGAATCTCTGCAGCTTCTAAATGCCGCTCAGGATGTATCTGTGCTGTGAAAGCAAACACTGCTGGGGATGTCAGCACCACAGAAAGGCCATGTGGCTGGGGGAAAAAAAAAAAAAGAATAAAACATATCAACAGGACATATACTTTTAACTTCAATGGACTTTAATGCTCATTAATGGCAGATAACAGATAATTGAAATGTATAATAAAAACCCAAAAATAAACAAGTTTTACCACTAAAGAGTGATCCACATTATAATCCTTTGGTTTGTAAGTTTTCACCAAACCAGAAATAGGATAAGACATTCCATGGCTGGAACAGAGAGCAGAGAGAGAGTGGTTAGGGCAGCTCTCCCGGTATTTGGAAAATTTGAGTTCAGTCCCTTGTGTGGGCAGTTTTCAGCATGCAAGTCTCTTCAGTACAGATACTCAGGAATGGTGTGGATATTAGGTACAGACAACCCTCATCCCTCTGCACCTCAGGGACCCAGCTGTAAAAAACAGTACCTCCTTACTTTGTGAGTGTGACTGACTGGACTGAAAGATGTTCAGCTCCTGAAGTAATACAGATATGCCAAAAATATCATAATCTGCATACCTATGGGTTCACACTGCCTGAGAAAAATAAACTTTAATTTTAAGGTATAATTACAAGAGTAGACTTGCTCAAGGAAAAGGAATGAAAGGAAGGTCTCTGAAGAGAATGACTGCTAATAACTTCTGCACACAATTCACTTTTAGGCTTTTCTTCTTTGAGATTTTCATCCAAATGAAACTATATTGCCTTGCAATATTAATTACAGTTCATTTAAGACTGCTGATTGTCTACCCCACAGACAAACTTCCAAATAATTGCATCAATTCAGGAAAAACTCAAGATTACATCATTGCTGCCTCACTGTGGAACAGCTGGCAGGAAATATAACATTTTAAATGTCGTTGACTTTTTTACTCTTGTTTTCACTACCAAGGAAGGTAAACAAGGCTGTGTTTTGTAATTTTCACATGACTGGTTTTGAGTATTACAACCCTTTGAGAATACACAATCTTTATACACATAAATGCCAAGAGCCCATCAGTTTGTCACAACGCACAGGCCCTTCAGCATCACAGGCCAGGCTACAATCCCTTAATATACATTCATCAACAAAGGCAGCAACATCTTCGACAATCTGAAATAAACACTAGCTATAAGCTGACCTCAGATGGGGTTACTATTTCTCTGTACTCACCAGAGATGAACACCAGCATTGCCAAAGCCAATACCAGCAAAAGCACTTGCCAGGTGCATGTTGGCTCTTGCTTCCCGGTCTTCAGGGTTTCTGATGGCTCTGTGCACCATGGAGGCAAATGGTACCAATGAAATCACAAACAGACTGGTGATTCAGGAGGGAGGAGGGAGAGGGGGCTTCTTTATGGACAGATATAACAAATCTTAAAGATAAACTGAGATAAACATGCTGGAAACGGAATCAAGGCACACTTCGGTAAAAGAGCAATCCTGCATCTGGATCACTTAAGTAGATCATACTGGTTCAGTGAAGGGCAAGCTTCCTTTCACTTTTCCAAAAAACAAGTAAATAGAGTGAACTTAACCATATTCACCTCAGTGGTGAATTAAAAACTTCTACTTAGGAGCTTTGGTAATCCTATGTATGGCTCCAGGATCACTGCAGCTTTCTCACCATGTCATTTGGTGGTGCTCTAGACTCCACCACCTGTGTGGGAAGAAGACAGGATGCCTCGCCTTCCTATGCCTCAGGCTCCTTGTGTAGTTTGACAAAAAGGCGAAAAAGTCTCATGAATAGATTCCAAAGGAACAGAAACCAACTATTTTGACTTGCTAGGTACTGTGAAAAGTCTTATACAAAAAAACCCCACATTGATCTTTAATAGAAGTGCACATGTATGCAAAAGCCATAAAGAGGCTAAAATTTTATTGACAGGGATCAAAACCAACTCCTAGCTAAGTCAATACCTACTCTAAACTGAAGGTCTCCTAAGAATGAGCAGGTTTGCAATAAACGCATAATTTTGCACATTCATAAGTGCATGTCATTACCTTCTTGATGGATGTGTAAGTATCTTGGTTTCCACAGAAATAACATCAGCAGTATTTTATTCAGTTTGTTACATATTCCCCTTATACTGTCATACAAAGGAGATTCTTGAAAAAATATGTAAATGCTGCTCCCATATTAATTGAACAGCTTGAAATATCTTTAACTCAGGTCTTCTAAAATAGATTGACAGAGGCATTATAAAGCTACCTTCTCAAGACAAAGTACTAATCCCAATTTTACTTCGAATTTTATTTGAAAAATATTTTGCTTTATTTCAGAAAAATCCAGGGTAGAAAACAAAAGCTTAATGTTGCAGCTTGCCTTATTCTAGCCTAAAATTTATATTCTTGTAAGCATCCCTTTTTTAGGGCACTGAAGACTGAACACACGGCATGGGAGATGGCTGTTAAATGGGTTACCTTTTCAAATACTTAGCGACAATACGCAGAGCGTGAAGAGCCCAGACATCGCTGACGGGGTTGCTGCCTTGGTAGGCTGGGCGGTTGATGGGATTGGAAGGGCAGGGACTGCGCTCGTTGTAAGGGAGGGCGGTGTACGATTCCAGGGCATGGCTAACAGAAAGATAAGAAATGAATTATTTAAGGGGGAGAGCTCCATTTTACTGCCCTGCTGTCCTTCGAATGCAGGTTCTTATTTATTTCTGGTGTTCAACAGTTGTTGAAACAAGAAATACAATCTCACAGACAGCTGGAAGAATGCTGGGTGGGCACCTCCAGAGCACTTCCCTCTCCAACAAACATACAGAAGGCAATCTCAACACAGTCCCTTTCTATCAGCTCACACCATGCTAAAAGCCTAGTTGGATGCACTGGCACCTGGAGTGTTTTTCACTGAAGAGGGCTGTTCGTGTGCAATAAGTGCATTTCCTTTGTGTAGGACAGGAACCATAAGATGCTTTAGCACTGGAAGCTTCATAAGGTACTTTTCTTTTAGAAGTACTGATCTTGAAAAAATTATGGGTATGATATTAAGTGGAAATGCCAATAGTCTCATCTCCTAGATACTCATGAATCCAACTACATAAAAAACGGGCACTGCCTACATGGCTCCATTTGGGTGAACAAAACCACAGACAAATCATTTTCATTGATGAACAAATGCCTTTTTTTCCTTTACAGACATTGCAGTCCAGGGTCCTTTGACAAGCTTGAGAAACCACAGTTTCATTACACATCTATTACTTTAATATACCTAGCACCTGGAAGCAAAGTAAGCTCTGGCTCTCCAAATAGAAATGTCAATGCATTTCGTGCAGTTAAGCTGTAGGTTTAAGATGAAGAAAATTTTGTGCCAAGTGAAAAGCGAGCTACGAGATTGGTTCCAAAGATGACCACAGCTGGGTGAAGACCTGCCAGCATCTCACAAGCTTTTATTGACACATCATGGCTTTTGCTAGAAAATTCTTGTTCTCTATTCCCTGCCGTATCTGTGATACATGATAAATGTTATTACAATTGTGATTAATCATCTATCTCCATGATCTCTTAAAAAGCAACACCTGGCCTCTCTTCCCTGACAACAACTTTTCTGGAAGCAAACAGTTTCTCCAGTGCACTGCAAAAACATTCAAATTTCTGCAAATGCAGGACTTATTTCTGTACATTTTGAGGGAGGCAGTGAAACTGAGTAAGAGGAAAGTATGAGAGCTCAGCTTAACAAGAACAGCAAACAGAGAAAAGAAGATCAGCCTTTTCTCCTCTCAAAATATATTTTTTGTACAATCCTTGTAGTAAAAGTATAAAACCTAAATAAACTCAAGCAGCAGCCTACGCAGAAAACTCACCAAAGCACATCAAAGCCGCTGTTGGCCACTATTCGCTCAGGCATTGACAGTGTATGTAAAGGATCGATGATGCCCAAGGTTGGCTTAATGGCTCTTGAAGCAATACCTGCAATGTGTAAAGGGAGGAAAATCAGTTAAACATTTTTTGCAACAAAATAGGACAAGATAAGGTTAAAGTTCCAAACATGACAATAAGGAGGGAAAATATATTTGAAACGATGAACATAAAAGCAAAGAGAGAGAAGGGAGGATAGAGAGTATCTGTGAATGTAAGGCTTACTGATGATGAAGTCTCTCTAACAGAGTTATATGATTTGAGACTTTTGCCTGACGTGGATTATACCAGACGTTCTCGCTCCATTTGCAACCCTCCCTGAGCAGCCTTGCAAAATGTCTGTGGACAGTCAGAGGGCAGAACTGATTTGTATCTACAATCAATTGCTATTGCCAATTGCTGTCTTCAGCATCTGTAACAAGCATGTCCTTGCATTTTGGTTAAGGGCGCACAGATGTAGGTTTGAGAGAGACAGACAGACACACACAGACTGATTGACTACATATAGACTAGAAAATTCTTGAGCTATTGTCAAACCTCCTTAGCACACCCATCTGGGTCCCAAGTTCCTCAGACTGTGTGGCATATAAAATCCACGTCTAGATGACATTTTAGCCTTAATCTTTATTTGCCAGGGATGAAAAGGCCAAAGGAAGACAGTGTCCTCACTTGCACAGCATCCCAGGCCTGAGGTTTCCAAAGTCAGGAAAAGGAACATTTGGTTGCAATTATACAACAAAGAAACAGAAGTCTTAAAAGTAGAAAGAAAAAGACAGAGGAAATAAGGAACAGTTGGTTGACCCTGAATATAAGTAGAAATTTCCTTTGCAATTAACATTTTCTGCCATTTAAGGACTTGAAAGATTTTAGTTTCCTGTTTTGCCTTCAAACTATAATCCACTGTATTACACAGGTATTTCATTATGCTAATACGCTATAAATTTAATTCAAGGAGGAAACCTTTAAGCTTTTAAAATTTGCCTGTGGCAGTTGAATCAAACAAAATGACACCTGAAATGAAATGCAGTATCCTTTCCTTTCAAGGCAGGGAAATGACAAAGACATTGAAAAAGCAATTTTCTTGAATAACATACAAAAAACCCCACTAAACAAACAAAAAAACCCCAAAACAAAACACCAAATCCTCACCGGTTTTAACTTTTAGTTCTTTGAAGTCAAAAATGGCAACACCAGTGGTTTCACTTCCAGTGCCAGACGTTGTAGGAACTTAAAAGGAAGAATGGGGATAACAACAAATAATAAGCAATATACAGTATTGCAAAATAAATAATAAAACCACAATAGTAACACCACCAAAAATACAAGACCCAGGAAATCTTGGAGGTATCCCTGATCCAAAGCCAACAGATCAAAGGCAAACTGCTACTTTGATCTCTTTTCTCAGTAAAGGAGTCTAACTGAGCTAAACAAGACAAAGTAATGACAAAACCTCTGATTTTACCTCCACTGGAGTAAATAGTAAAATTGCTGCTGGATACTACTAGGGGAGAAATAAGCCCAAAGGAAGCTGAAACAGTCAGGGTAAACTGATTTCAGTAGAAATATCAGAGAGTGTAGAATGGCTCACCTTGCCCTTGCCCCAACTCTCCACATGCCCTCCTCATGCTTTACCTGCAATAAGGGGCTTGAGGGGCACAGTGACAGGCTTCCCTTTCCCGATAGGAACATTGACATAATCCAGGAATTCTGATGAAGGGCTGGCTGCATACAGGTTGGCAGCTTTACAGGTGTCTATTACAGACCCACCTCCAACAGCAACATAGGCATCGAATTCTCCCTTTTTAGCAAATTGAATGGCATCCAGGAAACTTGGAACACAAGAAAGATTTTCCAATTAGTCAGGATAAAACCAGTACACAGGGAAACTACTAAGACCAGCATGCAGGCCACAAGGAGGTGTTTAAATAGCCGTATGGAATCCTGTAAAGGCCTAGGCACTACTTGCAGAAGTGCACGGTCAGAAGTAAATGGTACCTTTGGTCTGTTGGCTCCACACGGACATTATCATACATTTGAAAGTTTATACCATATTTTGCCAAGGAATTCAATACTGCATTTACAGGAGGGAGTTTGGAGAGGTTTTTATCTGTCATCAAACAAACTCTTCTAGCACCAAGATTCTGCAGGTCCTACAATAATGAATTAAAAAAAACAAACAACTGGTAAAAAAATCATACACTTCACTATCTAAACACTAATCCAAATCAACTGAACTATTTGATAATAATAAAACCCTGACTTAAAAATAGTTGGCTATTGTAAGATTTGTAAAACCATATCAGCTGAAGAAAAAGAGCATTAACCACAAACATGTAGAATACAGAAAGCAGAATAAAGTTTAAAGTTACCAAATTTGTATAGCTGAAGTCTTATGATAGAGAAAACTGAAGTTGTTGAAGTACATGCAACCACTTTAAACTACAGTAAAATGTAAAATACTTTTTAAAATATTTTTTTCCTCAGTTCCCCGAGAATAAAAAAGGCCTTTTCACAGGTTGCCTCCACTAACCGCCTACCAAAGCAGCACAGCATTAAAATTTTGAAAGTGTAATACTGACTATTAATTTATTGACAAAAAATCAAAATGAGGTGGCAAAAGGAAGAAAAATGATGCTATTTCCTAACCGTTGCTAAACTAATTGTCACGATAGCTATATAATATGTATAAATAAATCTAGTGCTGTTTAAAGACAAGCTCTGTCTAATTTAATTTACTGTCTGACTGTAATCTTCCTTTACAAATTTGCAAATAAAAAAGAGATCTATTAATACTAGAAATTCCAAGAAAGAAGGAAAAATGATAAATGAAAAAAACCCAGAGATAAAAGTATACTGGAACAATGTACTCAGGTGAACCATCTCACACTGCTGAAACAAAAATTCTACACTTACACAGGGCAAACTGAGAGCTGAATGAATATCTAGATAATTTAATAGAAAGTCTCTGATTTATTTTAATAAGCACTAGAAAGATGAAAGTGATCTTGAGAAAATCCTAGTGAGTCACCAGGATGGAAAACTTTCTGAATTAAATTCCCTGTCAGAGAAGCATGTTGTTGCATAATTCTAGCAAATTATCAATGACCCAGTTATCCCCTGAGCTGCATTTCAGGTACTCATACCACAGCAGCACTGATGCACCATGACTCTGCTCTTTCACCAACAGTATGTTCCAACCTTTTTTTACACAGGACCACACATAACTGCAAAGCAGTGGAGATTCAGACACACCATATATAAGCTTTCCTTTATTAAGGGGATTGATAGCACTGGCAGCCCTTTAGAAAATAACTTCTCACCAGTGAGGCACTTACACCATGGCAGCTTACCATGCCGATCTCTTTGGTGACTCCTTCTCCATATCGGATGTTCGAAATGGCCATCTAAAAAAAAAAAAAAAAAAACAAAAAAAAAAAAGAACACTTTTTTTTTTCTCGACAAAAATGGCATCTGGCCCTACTCATTCAAAGTTAAATATAAATATTTAATAATGTAAATATTTTTTAAATGCCATATTTGTCAAGAAGTATTGTTTATACAACTTTTAAAGGAAATATATTTTATTATTAAATCTACCTCAAATGCATAGTCTGTATTCCCCAGGGTGGGCCGTTCAGGGGCTGGAATGGAAATAAAACAGTAGAATTAGGGAACAAAAAGTGATTTAAATCTATTTCTCAACTCAAGAGTTGACAGATACCCTTGCTTTTAGAATCACTAATATATTTGCCCAGGTCATCTCAGCTTGTCTGGATAACAGCCACCCATTTCATCCTTTGTTGTTTATGAGACAAAATGATCCAAGTACTTGATCTGACTCATATAGTTCAACAAAACAAGTAAGTTTTTCAAAGTTCTTTCAAGAATTAAGTACTGCTTATAAAAACTGAATAAATTAGCAGGAAGGTTGCATGAGAGTTTGTTTGCGGTCTACAAAGACCAGAACAGCACACAGTAAGTAGAACTGAGCGTGTGTAGAGCATACATACAGTTGCTACATACAAGCTGAAAGGTGCTAAAAATGTGTAGGGGTTCATGATAACCTTCAGAACAACATTTAAGACAAATTCATGAGACATCCTCTATACGCACCTGGATAGAGAATACCTTTTGTATGCATGGGAGCAATACTAACAGGTGTTTACACTTCTTTTTACTTCTGCCTAGTCCTGAACTTGCAGGTGAAACTGAATTACTTGCTAGAAAATTACTGCATGCACTGCTAATAATAAATATGAATCAGTGTGTTACTATTAACTTTACTTAGAAGAAAAAAATATTTATAAGGACAGTATTTCAGTGACAACCTCTCTCTGCCATGTCATTTTTGCACAAGTTATCACAAAACTCAATTTCTGGCATAACCTGATTTTGCCACAGAGTGAAGCAAACTACATCAACTGAAATTGCCCATTCTTCTTCAAAAAAAGATCAGGCAAAGCATTCTGCTCTTCCTGCTGAAGTCATGCCTTACATCGGCTATATTAATTGAAAATACGCAATTTGGATTCTGATCCAATGAGTGAAGCCATGATAATGAGTCCTACAAACACTCTGGGGTGCACTGAAGCACTGACCCACAACAGTAACAGATAGATGTATTAAAATCCTTTATGTACCTTCTATTCAAGCACAGGGCAGCTGCTATCAGCTCTTTCATTGCCACCTCTTGCCACGCTGTACATGTTTGACCTCTCTTGGAGCTGGAGTCTGCTGTATTTTCAGTCATTAATTTGACAGGCTAAGGACATGTCCAAACCATTTACTGCCTTGCTTTCTGATAGTATAACAGACGCCCTGCTGTTACATTCTTGAACCAAACTTGAATTTCAGGGCAAATTTTACTGAGTTCAAAAATTGCACTATTTCCTCGAACACTGCCAGGAAACGCAAAGAACTTTTTTTTTCAGCTGTAGTCACTGTTCAACCAATTCCCACTATACAGAGATTTACTGAACTGATATCATCTTGCTACACTATATACTCTATTGCTGCCTAAAACTTTCAGAGAGGGTTCTTAACCCAGGCTTCTGTTTAGCAAGAGCTTAGTTTGAATTGACTGAGTAGGCCATCAAGCAGACAAGCAAAAGAATGAGATCCTATTTCTCAACCACATTATTGTTTTGCTGTATGATGGTCTTGGGCAAAACAAGTATCTGAACATATAAATAGCTTTTCCATATGTAAAATTACAATGCCAATTCTTTAAGAAGTGTTTTAAGCATATGAAACCACACTATTTAGTTACATATTACTGAAATTATGGCCCAAACCACTAATTTTTTGTGGATCTGAAGACTGACCAACTATCTGGAGGCTGACAGATAGTTATTCTCCTAGCCTTGCTACAGTCCATGCAAACAGAGACACCTCCCAGGGTGACTTGGGTTACTGAGTGCAGCTCCCCTGCTCATAGTCCACAATCCTGGCCTAAGTGAGCTGTGTTCCTAGGACCGACTGTATTAAAAGCCTATGGAGATTTTATTCTCCAGGCCAACACAGACCTTTGTGAAAAGCTACTTTTTATCCATATCGCTTCCTGTTTCTTTTCTAATGTAAAAGCTGTGTAACCAAAAGCAGATCTAAAGTTGAGATGGTTCAGGTGATGACAGCCAGAGCAAAGTTCAGATCAACACACTCCCACAGTATGAGGAGGGAGGGGACAGGAGGCAGTAACTGTGGTTTACGTGGGAACAGTGACTCTCTCCAGCAATAACCACTACCACTGTACAGTTGCAAAGTAACAGGCTGTTTATCTTTTCTTTTAGATTGTTCCTTCCCACCTGTTACCTGCACCCTCTGCCCAGGTTACGTGGATACATACGGCCCTCTGCAGGGTCATGGTCTCCTACACAATTGTTTTGGAGACACAAATAAAGTCTTACCTTGGGAGTAAGTGTGGCCATGGCTCGGGCACCGACAACTAGTTAAAATGTTTAAAACAATTTAAAAAAAAAAGGTATGGTTAAAAGGGGAAAACTAAAGCAGACGAACGACTACGTCCTAAAAATCTCCTGTAAACACGCATTCCAAGGGCCTGCAGCTGAGCCCGGCGGGAGCGGGCACGGGAGAACTCCGCAGGGGCGGAGCGGCC
>VZTI01001653.1:288331-302110 GCA_013397865.1 Struthidea cinerea | reverse complement strand
GGTCAGCGCGCCGGAACAGCCGTGCCCTCGGGGGAGGCGGGACGGGCGCAATGCCCGCCGGGAGATGTAGTCTCCTTTGCGCCGGCCCGCCAGAGGGAGCTGTGGCTCCCCACAGACCTTCGGGCCCGCGGCCGCCGCTGCGGTGTCGCCGCGCCTCAGCTCCCCTGCCAGGCTTATAGGCAGGTGCTTCCAGTCACAGAATCACAGAATCAATTAGGCTGGAAAAGCCTTCTGAGGACATCAAGTCCAAACTGTGACCAAACATCACCATATCAACTAGACCAGGGCACTGAGTGCCACGTCCAGTCTTTCCTTTAGGGACAGTAACTCCACCACCTCCCTGGGCAGCCCATTCCAGTGTTTAATCACCTTTTTGGTGAAGAAATTCTTTCTAATATTCAACCTGAACCTCCCCTGGTGCAGTTTAAGATTATGTCCTCTTGTCCTGTCACTGGTTGCCTGGGAGAAGAGGCTGAATCCTACTTGGCTACAACCTCCTTTGAGGAAGTTGTAGAGAAGGATAAGATCATCCCTGAGCCTCTTCTCCAGGCTAAACACCCCCGCCTGCCTTGGCGGGACTTAACCTTCTGGACCCTTCACCAATGATTCTGATGATCACCAATGATGAAATCCGCAGTGGCTCCCAGGCTGTGTGTGGGGTTCAGGGTGGCCCCAATTCTGTCTCCTGCCGCCACCATGAGGGGAAGCCAATGCCAAAAGCAGAGGGGTGGGACCATCGCAGAGTCAACAGGGCCCTGCAGCTTCCCTTGCCTTTGCCTGCACTAGGGATGTCCCACGGCATCCAAACACTGAGACCGAGACACAGGAACTGACTTTCCCCACTTTTTTTTTTTGGTGGCTTGTTAGTTTGTTTGTTTGGGGGCTGTTTATTTGTTTGTTTTTTGATTATTTTTTTAAAGCATATGATTCTGTCTGATTCTCCTTGCTGTGGAACAGTCCCTCTAAGTGCTCCTCGCAGGACCAAAATTCAAGTGCTGTGTTGCAGCTCCACAGAGACTGACACAGGTGTTGTGGGTAAATCTCCTCGCAGAGAAGGGAGGGGAGGAACAGCATTTGGGAAGCAGTATCACCTGGCAGATGTCTCAATAGGCATAATTAAAAGTGAGGTGATCAGGGTGATATGGCATGCACTGAAAGGTCAGCTGGGTCAAAGATACCTCCATGCTATTTTTAAACTAATGGACTACAGAAGAATCCTTTTATAGCTATACAGTGATTTGGCTTGTGTGGCCATGACATTTTGAGCTGATCCCTGGTGCCCTAAAAACAAGGTCATGATAGCACTTAGCTGTAGTTGAGGGAAATGATGGGTGTTTTTATACAAGGCACAATTCTCTTCTAAGTTAGTATCCTATCTTTGCCTTTAAATTAGTTTTGGAGCGACAGAAATGATTCTGAGTGTAATGCCACAGTAGTGTTGTTGAAATGAAAACGAAGTGCCATGTCTGTAAGATGAGGACAAATAGCTGATTCTCACATTCTAATGGCTAACATAACACAACTTACCTACAGTCTAACTAAGAAATTTTTTTCCCCAAGTCAGCCGTTTTCAGCATGATTTGTATACTGTGGAGCAACAGAGTCCCTATGTAATTAAATCCAAGCTGGTTGGCTTGGAATATTTTCATGTTTACCACAAGATGGCATTGGATAATATTTTGTACCCTGTCTTGGACAGCTCACATTTTCACCTGGAATTGCAGATAAAATTAATTTTAAAGACAGTTCTTTGAAGAGATGCATAGGCGCTATCTAGATTTAGGCATAAATTTAAACCTTTGAACTGCAAGGTGCCACTGTTTTGGCAGTCTGGTCAACACCTTTACACTGATCCATGTACCCTCCTGTTTTATCCTTATGCAGCTGACTCTTGGAGTTCTTTTGGTCTGTATTTGTACAAAGCCCAGAATGCTTCAGGCAGATGCCTTGGGCTGAGAGGACGTAATTGGTAATATCTATTGCACTTCCAAAGTTGCTTGAACTGTTAATGATTACCACTGGAATAGCAGAAGGAGTGCATGCCAGGAATTGATCTTCTTGTTTTACCTGAAAACATGTAGAGGAATCTCAGAAGGTAAAAATTACTTTCTGGAAACCACTGTTTTGATCTGCTGTGTTGGTCTGAATTCCAGCCTTTTCATGTATTCCAGGAATCTGCACCTCAGAGCGCGACCCTGCTTTTGGTGTTTGCAGTTTGTGATTTCACAGTGTGGTTGGGAAGGTGGTAGTTGGAAGAATATTGAAATAGATTTGTGAACTAAGATTTGTGAATAGTCATGGATATTTTGGGAAACTGTCCCATTCTGAGGAGGGGCTTCTGAGCTTACTGTAGTAATCATAGCCATGCTTTGAGCTTGTACTCCCGCCTTAGAGCTGGGGATTACAACCAGGTACATGGCTTCTGTTAAGGGAATAGGTGTGTGTGCGTACTTCTGCAAATCTGGGCTTTCCAAAAGATGGAAGGGTAATACCAATGTTCAGTTATAGAAACAGCTTTTAGGAAATAAATGTTTTTATTATCTCGTGTTTAATTCAGCTTTTTAAAAAGACTTTTCCAGCAATTTTTAAAAGAATGAATTTTTAGAAGCGTTTATTCATTTTGATCTTCTCTATTCTGGGGTTCCTGTGTTCCTTTTGGCATATCAAATATCACATTTCACAAACTGCCTGTGGGCTGTGCTCAGCTATAGGGCTTGACAACAGTTAACTGTGGGCACTTAAAATCCATAGATAATTAAACAATTCATCATTGCTCTCCCTTTCCCTGAGGTGCTTTATCTCTTCTGTATGACAATAGCAATACATGTCATAGTATGTATGTATATGTGCTTAATGCTGTACTGTTTGTTTGCTTTCTTTGCTGTGAGGTGACCAGACAGGGTTTGGATGCTCTTGCAAAGTGCAGTTTTTCTTTGGGGTGAAGAAAGCTGTAGAGTTTTGGGTCCTTTTTTTTTTTTTTTTTTTAACCACATGAAAAATTTAGCTGCATGGGAAACATAAGATGGCAGAGTATAATTTGCAGAAACATTTGTCCAAAAGATTATTTGAAAGCATAATGCAGGATATACGTGATGCACCAAAAGAACTACAACATCAATGTAATAAACTGTCAGGTTTGTTTTTCTTGTGAGAAAGAATAAAGAATTATCCTACTTATATTTTTGTAGTTTTTGTTCAGCTGGGCTACGACTTGAAGTTTGTGTTTGATAGGAGCTGCTCTAATGTACAGGATTCATGCCTCGCTGTTAGTGATACCATTAACTTAGATTAACTCTTCAAACTTTTGCCAATTACCTCTGGATGGCAGTAGATGTAGTTACAAGATGATTCAATCAATTCACAAGCCTGCTGTGAGGATTGTTATGAAGAACACTTTTATCAGGCAAACTCAAAGTGCTGATAATTTTGGAAAATAGTAGAAAGTGCCCTTAAAATATCCCCACCATCTCCGAATTATTCCTTTCCACTGACTTTGTTCAGTACATTTTGAAGTAAAAATCTGTGCTGTAGGATTTTTTTTGTGTAAGGGAGAAGTTGTTTGCTCACTGAAGCTATATTAAGTACAACAATTTATGGACCCAGTTCTGCTTCCTGATACATTTTTTTTTATCCCTGTAAGATACATTTCATGTATTTCAGCATGTATTCTATTTCCTGGGACATATAAGTGCTTTTTCAGTCCAAATAACGAAACATAGGAATACAAATTTGGCTGAACAAAGACTCCTTCCTAGTCACTAGTCCATATAATGTGAGAAAACTGTCAGTAAGGAATAAAAAAATTTACAAAGATTTAAGGCACCATCTTTTATAAAATGTGAGAGTTGACTTCAGCAGTATAACAAAAATACATCTGGTAGTCAAATCTTTTCCTATTACAAGAATTAAATTACTCATTACAGATAATGGGGCATTCCTTTTCATGGTTTCACCACTGTAAGGCCTTACTAGGAAGCTCATAGGGGACATGCTTAATTCTAAGCAAGTTATGTTGATGGTGATGATATTATCTGTGCTCACACATTTAAAAACATTTCTGGTTGGTTTGTAAATGAGCAGGATTAAATTTCCTGTCAAAAGATTTAATGTGATTATGGCAGAATGCTGTATGTGTGAAAAAAGCCGTGCAGATGATACTCAGGAGGCTGTAGCTCTAGTTCCAAAACCTAAGACTAGGTAGTTTGGAATGCAGTTACAAGTGGATAATTAAGCAGAGCATGATTTCTGGTGCAGAAGCCAGAACACAGATAGCTGGTGAGATAGCAGGGAGATTTGGATGACTGCAGGCACTGTGGAAAGTGATGGGTGGACCAGAACCTATTTTCATCATTTGACTGGTTGTGACTGTGTGGTTTCACTGAACTGATTTTGGGTAAACAAAACAAAGCTAAGCTAATTTGAGGCCTTCCCAAGTGCTTGATGCCTATCTTGCTATGCATTAGGGAATCAGACTGAGAACAGATTGTGATGTGGTTTGCTTTTTTATGAGCTTATCTGTGACCTGATTTTTGTTTGAGAAAGTTTTCTTGTAGCACAGTCTTAATATTAGAAATACCAGCAATGGTGTGGCTTGGTTTTGTTGGGTGTTTTTTAGGATAATTTAAAGAACAAAATGAGAACTTTATCAGGCAGTGATGGAAAGAATGGCAACATAGTAACACATTCCTTTTCCAGGGTCAGTCGTTCTTATCATCTGTCTAGAGTAGACCTACTTTTTGGCATAAGATTACTTCTACAAGTTAAAAAAAGCCAATGAACACATTTCCTTCTTTTAGAACAAATCTGTCATGCTTGGAGATTTTTCCTTGATTAAGTGTGCACTTGTAAACAGAAGAACAAAACAAGTTCCTCTGTTCTTGGGTTGCGTTCACGGTTGGAATTATCTCTGACATTGGAAGTGAGATGAAACATGTAAGTCTTCATCCATGGTGCAAAAGATGTGCCATAGTCACTACTGATTTTTGTTGACAGAAGGAAGACAAATTAAATGGAGAAAGAGGTTCAATACCATGAATCTGAGAGAAGGGTAAATGTATGTCTGCTGACAATGACCATGCCAGTTCCTATATTCTCTTGCTTTTGTGAGTCAGAAATAACCCATTTCCCAGCAGTGGTCTTCTTGGGACATGTTTTCAATAGAAAATCTCATCCTTTTATGTGCGTGTACAGATACTCCATGCATGTGATTAAACCTATGCAGGTAACATCATTCACATATTGCCAGAGATACAAATACTGATTTTGGTAAAGGAAAAAATATGAGACCTGATCTTAAAGCAAGACAATGCAATGTGCTCAGGACCATGATTCTTCAGGAACCTTTTGGGGAAATTGGTACCTGAGACTAGGCATACATCCAAGCATCATTTCATACAAATACCACAACCATTTCACACACCTCAACTGCCTGAATCTTCTCCCAACCCTTGCTGGATGACATGGAGATGCATGCTGAAGTCCTGCTTGCCAAAAGTGTCTTCAAAGCCTCAGCACTACTTGACAGCAAGAAAAAGGCTTCCCAGACATGGTTTGTAACCTTTTATCCTCCATGTTTCCATTCATCAGCAAGTCTGATCTGTCAGGTTGGAATTTTGTCCTCAGTGTGTTTTTAGACCATTTTGTTCTTAAAGCTACATTAAAGACTTCAAGGTCTTGCTAATGTATCTCCAGTTGATAGTTATTAATGAAATGGGAAAGAAATCTTGGTTTAGATCTTTTTGTACACATAAATAGGGCACTTTCTTCAAATCCAAGATATTAAGTAAGATTTCAACCACATGTAACCACAGGTGACTTTTGTAAGCCAAGAATCATCTGTAAACTTCTGTGAGCTTCTACTTAGGATGTATATCGTGGCTTAGAGTAAATTAGGAGAAATTCTGTTAAACAAATGTTATTAATTTTGAATGTCATACAGCCTAGGGCTGTGGCTCTACATCATTACCAAGTGACGACAGATTTGGTTAAAATAGTTCTTATGCTGAAAAAGAAGTCCTAGAGATTAACATAGTAAATTCACACATTTTAGGCCATGCTCACAGGGTAGCTGAATCAGCATAGCTTCTGGGGTGGGGTGGGAGTGTGAATTCGTGGCTAGGCATTTGAGAGGGAACAGCAATCTCTCAAACTGTTTTTTTTCCTGAGGGAATTAGCCACAGCTTGACTCACAATCAGGGATGGCTTCCCTTGGAGAAGCAGTCATGGTATTTGCCTATACAGCCTACCAAACCTCTTCTTGAAGACATCTGTCTTGCAAAGGTGGCTTAACTGCTCATGTAGCTGCAGAGATCTCCCATGCCTCTTCCTGTAGCTACCAGAGCTCACGGCTTGCTGCGTTAAGGGAAAATGGCAGCAATTTGCTGTTACCTTATTATAATATACTATAAACTAAAAAGTTGCTACATAGATTGCTCAGTCATTTCTACAAAAGGTTTGGGAACATCTCATATGGGTGGGGTGGGAATAACTGGAAGCAGGAATGACATTGGCCATCGCAAGGTAACCTCCCTGCTGCTGCTGCTGCTGCTGGATCAGAGCCCTCAGATCTGGGGCAGGAAATCCCTGTCCTAATCTGCAGTCAGAGCTCTTGAGTCCTTGGAGGGGATGAGAGTCTCCGAGCTGCTCAGAGCCTCCCTGATGCTGCCACAAACCCAAATCAGCTGTTCTGCACAGTGCAGCTTTATTCTTTCTGTTTTCTGCAATGTGCCTCTGTTCCTCAGCAACTGCACTACAGGAAAAGGGACAAAACAGGATAAATTCTCAGTTTCCAGAATCCTACAGGTACTGTGGGAACTGCTCAGTCTGTAATTTTTCTGAGTTACTGAGGAACTTTTAAAGCAGGGCAAGGCAGTTTTGTGTGTAGCACTAATTAGGAGCAATAAAATGAAAATAAAGAAATATATTCACACAATAAATGAAAGGCACAAAATAGAAGGTTTGCTTCTTTAGCCAAGGGTGCACAAATTACTTAATCCACGACACTGTTAACTGTTGGTTTAAAACCTGCAGATGTCTCATGCAACTCATGTTCAGTCTTTGCTTCCGGGACTCCCTGTCAGTGTGAGGTACTGTATGGAAATACAGGCGTTTGCTGGGCTGCGTTGTTGCTCCTTGTTACCCCTTTCTCTATAGCATTTACAGGGCCAAGCACATACATTCTCTCGCTGCCCAAATATCCCTGGCTCTTACAAAGGATACCTTCCTTTTCTCTTGAAGATGATGCTACACCTGCCTCCTATCTGGGCTTCCAAATTCTTGCTTTGCTTCATCCAGAATACATTATCTGGAGTGCCTTGGAGGTTCTCCACAAAACCCATCACCTGGATCTTTGTTTTCCTCTTGTCACTTTCATTCCCTTCTGTTGTTCCTTCTTCTTCACTGCATTAAGGCATATGCAGGATCATAGGATAGTTTGGGTTGGAAGGGACTTTTAGAGGCCACCTAGTCCTACCTGCCTTCAATGAGCAGGGACATCTTCAATTCAATCTACAAAGTCTGTTAAGCCTATTGTATTTACTTACTTGCCCCTGTGTTTGAAGCTGCTCTTCATAGCCTGTGCTTTACCCTGATCATGCCCATTAGTATTTCTAATTACTTCTGTGATGCACCAAGCTTGAATTCCCATGATCTTTGAGGCAATCTTGCTGCTGCCTGGAGCCTGTCTCTGGACTGGTTTGTTGGTGGTCAGAACAGTCACTTGCAGTGTCCAGGTGTGTCAGAGCATAAGTTCCTGGTGCAGGTCTACAGAGCACAAGTTTCTGGTGCAGGTCTACAGAGCACTTCTGGGGACCTGGCAAACGTACCTACTAAATCGTGTGAGTAAGCCAGGCTGAACTTTCCTATAATGCGTTGATATAAATGCGTAATAAGTGTGAATGGTGTGGTAAGAGTGAGAAACAGGTCTTGGTAAGTTTGAGAAAGAGCTGATGGTAAGTTTGAGAAATAGTTGAGTTGTGAATTAAGCTTGTGACTCAACTCTTATTGATGTTACTTGTCAGTTAGAGGATCATGGAAAATCCCAGCTGTACCTTTGCTGTGGACAGTGTTTTGTATTAGAAAGCAATTGCTTTTCACTCACTTGGTAAGGCCTTTCCTGGGTTTTGTATCCTACACCAATGAAAATACAGACATCTACAATCAGAAAGAGTAGATGAAAGAAGAGGAAAGCTACATGGAAAAATACTTCATAAATGCCTCTTAGAAGATCAGTAGGGAAGAAGGAGGTGAGCAACATCTCTTTAAATAAATGGTTTGAATGATCACAGCTTTTCCTTCACTCCAATTTACTCAAGCTGTGCGAAACAGCTCTAGATAAAACATATTCTCATTATGTTTTTCCTGATTAGAAAAAGAAAAAAACAACCCAGTAGGTGATTTAGGACTGAATGGAGCATATTCATAGATCATGTTCAGGCTATGGATTATTATGATGGAAGCACCTAACACTAAGGCTGTCTTTTAAATAAACCCTCTAAACTCAAACAATTTGAGCAAAAAGAAAAGTAGATGGATACTATCAAACATCTTATTAGACAAAAAGGCTGGGTTTGGATTGGAAATTCAAAGATTTGTGATCATCATCTCAATGGATTCAGCAGTGGTTTTCAAGGTGGCATGAAATCTTTGTTTTACATATAGGGAAAATGCACATTGACTGCAGTATTGATTGCTGTCCTCTGGGGGAAAAAATGGATCTTGATTTTATGCATTTACATTTAAGTTTGCATTTTCTGTGTAGATTACACTAGTTTAAAATTACATACATGTAAAAGGAATTTATCCTTGCAAACCTGTTTTCCTGCCTCCCTTCAGCTAGCTACTTTTGTTTTGCAAGCTAGCCACTTGTGTTTTCTCAAGCAGACCATATTAAGCATGAATTTAAGAACTTTATGAACTGGAGCTTCGATTCCTTCCTTTTAGAAACCCACCAATTTTTTAATGTGCAGATTAACTGAGATCAAACAGGACACAGGCTATGCTTCTGTGTTTGTTTCATTATAATTTTTGAAAATTTATCAGATTGTTGCATACTTGCTCTTTGCAAAAGCCCAGATGTACAAGCCCCCGAAGTGACTTGAAATACTCCTTTGTTTTGCTGTCTTTCAGGGTGCTAGCGTGACAGCAATCTTCAAGGAAAAGTTTCTATCACATTATGCTTCTGTCTGAAAACTGAGGGGATGATAAGCTTTCAGGGTCCAGAAAACACATTTTGACATTAAATGTGTAGCAGACTTTTGCTGTAGCAGCACTAAAAGCACGTTAATATGTTACCACTTGTGTTAGAGAAGAGCAAAATTTAGCTAGGTTCCCCCCATGTGGGCAGTGAGTGGGGCTTGCCAAGATAATGAGAGCTAGTGCTAGATGAGAGCTGTTCAGACAAATCAAAGTATGCTGACTGCTACCTTGCTTCATCTCTCAGCTTCATCTTTAGCTAAACTAGGTGGGGAAATTCCTCTTGTTTGCAGCCTGATTCAGGAAGGTATTCAGGCACATGAAGAGTCCTACTGATTTAAGGGTTTGAAGTGACATTTGCATTTAACTGCAAGTTTTGAAAGCAAAATTCTCCAGTAGTGTATGTCACTGAGCACAAAATCGTGAAGCCCTGCGTTCTCACCATGGCATCAGCATGAAGGAGCATGGGTGCCAATAGAACATGGATTGTTGGACGTGTGATTTGTTTCAATGTACACAACCTTTGGGATGTGCCTCACATAGACACTTTGTGTATTTGTTCTCAGTGTGAGTCCACCCATGCACCTTTTAGGGTTTCTCGAATTGTTCTCAGCTAACTTTAGTACAACAGAGTCCTTGAGTAACTGCTGGCCATGTACATCTCTTTATAAAAACTAACAAATGCAAGGCCAAGTAATATGTTAATTACCACTTGTCGAAACAGAAGTGCTCTTGTGACCTTTTTCTGTATGGCACAAACTATTTCTTGAGAGGTTATTTAAATTCATTATGAAAGCTATGTGGGACCCGATGCAGAAAGTTTTTACAAACCAAATTCTCTCACTGTTACTGTACAGGTCTACTGCCTGATCCTTGACAGGTGTAACTTGGTGTTGCCTTGAGTTGCATCAGCTTTGCCAGATATCTGAGCCTGCTTTTGTGCACAGCCTCTCAATGAGACTAATTAAAAGGCCACAGCTTTACAGCATCTGGCCAGAGAGTTGCTCTGTTTTGTTTCTTTCTGAGGGTACAGTTAGGGCACAGTTAGGTACAAAGATGTTACTAAATGTCTGAGTATCTGCAAGATACAGGTAGGTACCCTCAGAGAGTACAATTAAGCTAAGCTGTTGAAAAGGGTGTGGAAGGGGAAAATAATCATGCACTTCAGACAGTTAGTAACATCCTTGTAACTTGCTTTACATACTCACACAGGCACTGTGAATGAGACCTCAGGAAGGCAGCTTTTCCCACCTATTCCCTACAGTTTCCTGAGATTTTTTTAAAGTTTTCCCAAGAGAGCACATTAGTGTTTGTGGGCTGGAAGGATTGTGTCAAGAATTCAAAAATCACACATTTGCATCACTGTGAAGGGGAAGGACCTCCTGAAGTTTGCGGTAATGATAATTGTGCCTCAAAGCCATCCTTGTTTGTGGTTGGTTCTCCAGACTTTTTATTCTTTGTGCTGTCCCCTGAAAGCTTACATCCTTCTTAGGCTTTGATACCCGAAATGAAAATCAGTAACATAACTCCCAAGTCTGGCCAATGGATGTCCTGCCTTCCTTTTAGTACCCCAAATAGTAAGAATGGTTTGGGGTTTTTTCTCTTTTTTCCAGCATCGTAGGCTTGATTCATATTCAGCTCATGAGACAGTATAACATCATTTTGTGCACAGCTGCTGCCTAATAAGAGGTTCCCCCTTCTAAAATATATAATACAATACAGAGTATAATATAGTCCGTATTAAATTAAATTTGAAACAGTAAGCTGAGCATCTCAATGACATATTAACTCTTGCAGTCCTGACCTGTATGAGATGACTAAGGTCTCATGGAATGGGACCAGCATTGATTTTCTGATATCGTAGTTGCATTGTATAGATGAATAGAGGAACATTGAACACGTAGATCAAGTGAAGAGCAAAATAGCAAACAGAGTAAGTGAACCCATCTGAATTCTTCACTCAGAAGTGAAACTGGCAGGGAGTTGTGAAACTGGCAGAGAATTGGGAGAAAGGACTGCAAAGCTTCAGAATTTTCTAGGGTGCTGCCTAGAAAAGGCAGGGTGAACAATCCCTTTGGCTGCCACAAACGGCAAGTGCCGTAGTGGTGATCAACAACACTTTTTGTAGAAACCTGAAGTAGACCATAAAGTTCTCAACAAAGACAGTTTGAAATGTCAAGAATGCTGCAATTGACAACAGAATGTCACTTGGGGAAAAGCACATCTTGACACTAAAGCAGATGGCAGATGAGACAATTGAGCACTATGTCATATAGCTGTACAATAAAGCAAAGTCATATGAATTTAACCAGATAGCAGCCTAATTTGTGACTTAATAATTTGTCTTCTAATATATCACTAGGTGAAAACAGCGTACGGGAAACTCCTCTACCATGAATAGTTGGGTCTGGCACGACCGAATGAAAAACTGTGCTCTGTTCCTTTTCATAAATTCAGAATTGGTACTGGAACTGTCTTTCAAGAAGAAGGCCTAAGCTGTCAGAGTTTTGAGAAGTGTGTATGAACAAAATCCTATATATTTTAACTCTACAAAACACGTAGCCATTTAAACGTGGAACACTGCTGCTCATCTCATCTAATTTAAAATTTTCTTACCCTGTTTTCCCATTTGTACAGTCTAGTGGATTTAAATGGATTTCTTTGTTTTTCACTTTTGTGTAAATGAAATAGGAATTGGCATCCTGAAACAGGAGTGAAAATTTATGTGCAACGGCCTGATTCTCATTTAGTAAGACATCACTTTGAACTTCTCTAACTGTGTAACAGAATCGTGAAACAAATGTGAATGTAATCTATATAGTCAATGAGATGCAAAATAGATTTTTTATCAGAAGGCATTAAGGCTGAAAATGGCTTTGCTCCTTAGGACCTGAGCATAGATGAATTAATTTCTACTTGCATGTGCACTGTTATAGTGAGCCAAAATTTAACTGGAGGCCTGGAGGCGGTTATAATTAGAAATTAGAGTATTTACATACTCAGAAACTTAGTCTAAAAAGAAAATGAGATCCACCTAGTTCCTCATTAAGTTCCAGGTGTCTTCTTGTTAGTTACCTTTATTTTAGCAAGTACTTTGTAAAACATGATTAGTCCTTACAGAATACTGAAATTTTGTAAGAAACTACCTTGATCTTAATTTGCACAATAATACATTTATTGGGAAGTATTACTGAGAAGCATTTGACAATAAAGATCTCTAAATATTTAAAATTCAAGTGCCGGAGAGGATCTCATCACATTAGAAAGCAATCAACCATCTTGAGACAGGTTAATAAAAGCATCTTAAACTTATCATCAAAAGGCACTCTTGATTTCCATTATTAGGCACAGGACTTTGAATGATTCATTGATCACATTTTCTCTGTTCAACAAAAATATCGTGAGCTGAAAGGTTTCAAGATATGCAACATGAGAGGATTTTTTTCCTGCCTCACAACTACATTTGACAGATGACCTTTAGTCTTTCTTTCACATTAGTGAGATATTTAACAAAAATAATGTAGATACATTTTTCAGCGTTATCCGATGCACATGTTCACAGAATCCTCTATTTGGTACCACACAGTAAACAGATAAAAGAGTCTTCTGTAAATGCCTTCATTATAAATAAATGCCCTGCTTTCAGCTTTCCTCTTCCAGTAAGATCACAAGGTTTAAAAGCCTCTGAATGATTCTATGAATGCATGTAGTTAACCTGATGCTGTTTCACAGGGAGGTTGGTGCATGTGTAGATATACAGGAGGTTTTCAGGAGGATTGTGTAGCCTGTTTGCATCCTTTCCATCCAGCAAGCCAACAACTGCACTTGGATCTCCAAAGTACCAAGAAGTTCCATGCGTTTTGGTTTACACGTTTGCTGTTGTGCACCTCGGGGTGGACTGGCTTGCCTTTCCATCCTGAGCACACCTGAAATTTCCTGGCTGGGGTACAGATAACAAGGGAGCTGTGACGCTAAGGACATCTGCAGCGAGGTGCTCACCCAGGGTCCTGGGCAGATATGCACAGTCTGTGCAGAAATACTGCTGTCAGCAGCAGAGCTGGCAGCTGAAGGTGACTCAAGTATGAGCTGCAGTCACACCTCTGGATCTCGGCAGTTCCCATTTTCACTGCTTCTTCAGCCCTGGCAAGTATCTCATCCTGCTGAAACTTCAGGTCACAGATGTGGAGGGCACAAGATTGCACAAAAGTGTTGAAAGAGCTACGTCACCCCAGAGCTCCTCACTAGTACGTCAGTGATGCTCATCCTCACTCTGTTTGCTGTGCAGGTAGAAGCTGAAGTTATTCCACTGAAGTCAATAAGCTTGAAAACCATGGCCTTGTCTGTCTGAAGACCTTTCTCTGCAGAGTAGAAGGGAGCAAGGGAAGCTGTTCTGCTGGGATGAGCTGACACCCCTGTGCACTGCAGGTGGGAATGGGGAGGGAGGTGAGAAGTAGGCAGACAGCATCACGGAACAGCTGGCAGAACATGATGAGCTCAAGGTCACTTGGCTGTTGGCCCAAATCCATCCAAAAATACCAAAACCCAGCAATTAGTCAGGCTGCCAGCTCAAAAAAAAAAAAAAAAAAA
>VZTI01001653.1:174877-288304 GCA_013397865.1 Struthidea cinerea | reverse complement strand
AAAAAAAAAAAAAAAGGGAAATAGCTGAGCCGTGTCATTGTTCAGAAAGGGTATCCAGGTTCTGCTAGCAACGTTTGGAAGGCCACCATGGATAGAAACTGAGACCATCCCTGTTCGTTGCCTAGCTAATAGTTGTGAATTGAACTCAGTGTCATTTTACTCAAACACCTGCCTGAAAACAGATTCAGAAGAATGTTCTCAAATGGATTAGGGATTCCTGGTAATTTTTCAATTTCCCTTGGGATGAAGAGGTGGATTGCTGAAGGCAGCAATGCTTTGATGCAAGATCCCTGGTAGAGTGGAAAGTATAGGCTCTGAAGAGAAGCTTTTCCTGTCTCTGAGGCTTTTATAAGGTTCCATCAATTCTGAGACAGTTGAATCTTTCTTCTCCCCCTCTATTAATAAACACAAATGTGTGGAAAATTACCCTAATCTTCTTCCAAAGAGGATGTGCCTCCAGAATCACTTCCAGTACTGGGGACCTCAGAATTCTGCTACCATATTTAGAGGCGATAAAAACAGTCCTTGCATTTCTGACCAAAATCCAAATATAGCCTATTTCTTTCTGCCAACTGAAAATGCACCTTTTTATTTCATTCGGTTTTGTTTAAATCTAACTTTGTTCCAAACTTTTCATTCTATAAATGTCTCTTTCATTATAATTATTTAAATAAAGTGGGATAGTGCGCAATTTAGTGAACTGAATTGGTATGCTACTTAATGTGCCTGCTATTGTCATTCTACTAGGGCTTGTGCTCTGTTCCCGTTACACTTTCTTCCTGACTTCAGTGGATTTACACAAAACCTGAACCCAGCCCGTGAAGGACAGTTTACCACAGACAGTTGTATTTTACAAATTTAAGTGGGCTATTTCTACATGATTTTTCAAAGTTTTCACTCGGGGGGGAATACACTGGTTTCTACTTGGCCAGGCTTTATGGTTAGAAACTGGCAGTAGGTGTCAGTGATACCCTGAGACATCTAAGCCTGCCTGCCTCGCGTCTTGTGGTGTGCCAGGTCCTGGTTTCCAAAACATTCAGCTGATCTTCAGCTTGGCAGCATGACATCTTTTTCTGTGGTGGGCACCTCTCTCTGGGAGGTGGGAAACACGGAGTTCAAGAGTCCCTGGGAACATCAAGAAGCAGAAGAGACCATGCAGGAGCATGGGGTATGTTACTGTGTTAATAACCTCAACTAGCCTTAGGTGCCTACACTCTAGGGAGCCACACACAGCTGGTTGTTCAGGCTTCTTTTAGAATCAGTGGAGAGAAACAAGAAATACCAAGATACTCTGGATAACTTCTTTGAGACAAGACAAAGCTTGGCCTAGAAGTGCTTGTTTCTCTTCAGCAATCTTAGTGACATTTTGAGTAACCCAAGTATAGCCCTCATTGGTAGGTGTCACAGGTAGGTGAGATGATCCTATCTTTGTTGTGTGGGACTTCATCAGGTAGAGACAATTCAAGGTACAATGTATATATTCCCTATGCAGAGTATTTTTTTTCTCATTTCCTTCTTTTTATTTCTTCTGAGAAAGCTATTTTTTTTTCTCCTCCACACTCCTTTCCTGTTTCTTTTTGTCCCTTGCTTAAAATTTTTATTCATAGTCCATTTTTCTTCTACACTTCAGTGCTTTGAGATGATGATGAGTCTATATAAATGGGTTTGGCAATGAGGTTACTTAAGGAATTCCCTGAAAATATTTGCTCATCTCCTGAGGGTTAAAGGTGAAAAGCAGGCCAGTAAACTGGACAGACTCATTTGACTGCCCGTGATGAATGTTCCCCTCTTGCCCTACCTGTGTGTCACCCACTTTCAGTCCTTGACTTGAGGTTCTTGACGCGGCCAGTTATCCAACGTATGATCTGGAGAAGGGGTTGTGCACAGCAGTGAGACCGGTCTTACCCAGTGTGCCCTGTGCTCACAGAAGCTCCTCCAAGTGATCTTCTGTCCTATCTGGAGTTTCTCATGGCAGATTTATGTATTTCATCCGCTGCCAGGAGACTCATGCACTGGAACTTTCGGGGTGTAGTGATGATAGAGCTAAACCCCTCCCCTGGTTTAGGCGCTGGGTGCTGCTGAAAGAGGGTGGTGGTGACATTTTCTGCCCCTGTCTCCCTACCTGTGGAACCCTGCACGTCCCATGTGCCAGTGTCACTTGTCTGACCTCAGAATGAGTCAGCTCAGGGGATGGACCAGCAGAAAATCACATTAAGAATGAATGAGTTTTTCTTGTGAGGGAAAGAGGAGATTTCTGCTCTTTGTTCTCTTTGAAACTGTGGGCTTTCAGGTACGACACCGCTGTGCTCTGGGAGACAATGTAAAAGCAGTATATATGACTTTAAAATGTCTGTGAAGAGTGGTACACAATGATCCGGGTCAGCTCCTTCAGAAATTTCCTGTTGTCTTCAGTGGCTCTGGATTTCATTCTGTTTCCTTGCTGCTATGTTTCTATAGTGCTGTCAGTATTCTCCTGCTTACTCTGCATGGTTGAAGACCAAGATAACTGTAAAACATTTCTGTACAACACTAAAACCAGGGATGTCCCTGCACTGGAGAGCACTTATACAACATGTGCTTTATGTACTGTTACAACACCAGGCTGCACTCTGCTCCTGCTCACACTACTGAAATTCAGAAGTGATTCCTAAAACAGCTGTTGATTGGGTCTTTGGATCCAGTCATGAAGGGAATGTCAGGGAAAAAAAAGGTGTGCCATAGCTTTTACTGTCTCCTCTTGTGTCCTTTGAGGCAGAAATTCAGTGTGACTTGCCTGAACAATATTGTGCTGCTGATGTGTGAGGGCAATTACTGTCCTGGACTTTGCAAAAGGGGAAGCCCGATTGTGTCGGCGCCCTCACAGCCTCAGCCGGGTCCTGTTACATGAGAAAGGGTGGCCGCTATTAAGGTGGTTGACCAAGGCCTCTTCACTTCTCCCCTGCCCCCTGCCCGAAGCACAATGCTCCCTGCTCACATTTGCTGCTGCTTCTCTTTAGAGAATTCACTGGATTGCTTGTCAAAGATAAACCAGGAGTGTAATTCCAGTGGATTTGTTCACAAATGCAAATCAATATTCACAGCAGGGTTTGGGTTTTGGTTGCTTTTTTTTGGTTGCTCCTTTTGTTTTGTTTTGTTTTTGAAGGGGGGCTAGTAACATTTGTTCAACTGTATTCCTTACACTTGAGCTATAAAAACCGGCAGATTAAGGCTCAGCATAAAGCCACATAAAATAAAATCAAAAAGTGACAGCAGAAGTTTTTCAGTATCCACCCACCACTTGAAAAAGGGATAGGGAATAGTGCCTTGCTTGTTTCAGAAAGACTGTCATAATGATCCAGCCTAACAAACCATAAAGTCCAGTTCTCCTTAGAGTCCTTTACAGTTTTGCAAGTCAAAATGCTTGTTTTTTCCTAGAGTTGTAAAGGAGGATGCAAGGTGGTGCAAGACAATCCAGTTTGAAGGGAAAACACTGTAGTTCCTCCTTCCTCTGACTCTAAAGAAAGGCTTTTGAAATGGTGGATTGAGCACAAAAACTTTGAAGATGTGAACTATCACAAATGCAGAAAATTATATTGTACTTGTCTGCAAGTTGCACATTCAATCAACCTGTTTGCAGATGTGGATGAGTATTATCCATGCATTCGGCACATCCTGCTTTCATTGCAAATCCCCATTCTGTCTGCCCAGTGTCCAACATGATCTGGGTGCATACATTTTGGGATAAAGATCCAACAACTTGGTTGGATCTTAGTTCCCCAGCAGGGGCCACTTTCTTGTAGTCTGCCAGATCTTTCATTGCACATGTCTGTGATGTGCAGCTGTGAGTCAGTCTCCGTTTTGGGGATGTCAGAGCTGGACACACTGGAGCATTCAGCATCTACCACCTGGACAGTCTGTCCTTGACTCTGTTCCCTTCTGAGAGAATTGCATACATTTTAAATTTTTCATTCCTTCCTGTTGTAAAATCAATTTCCATATCAATGTGTTTTGTGAATCAGTCATTTTCCCCTAGCCCTAAATGTACGATCTCTCTCAGAACTGATATGCCAATCTCTTTAATTTTTACGAGCTAGTCTCTTTTCTTTAGTGTAGGGATGCGGACTTACCCAAAAGTCTCTGGAAGTAATTCCATTCTTCATGCATACATCTTCCTGAAACGTCAACTGCAAAAGCCATTTGTCTTCATTTCCTGTACCACGACTGCAGGACAATGTTACTGTGTACCAATTACTGCCTTGTACTGCTCTCTACCTCTCAGGTGCGTTTCAAGTCGACCTTATAACTCTGTTTCAATTTAGCAATGGTGGCAGCAGTGGTTGCACATTTGAGGTGACAAATGGTAATCTGCCCTCTCTGCTCCTTGAGGGCCAGCCTAATGGACCTGAAGGCAGCTGGAAGCCTCTGCAGTGTGCTTTACATCAGGTTAAGGCCTCGGCTGCACTGGGGCACCTGCAGCTGCAGCTTGCTTGTGTGACCTCCCAGCACAGGAGGAACTCATACTTTTACAAACTGTATGAAAAAAAATACATGAACCAAAGATTGTCATCTGTAGGAGTAGCTGTGCTCACAGAAGATGTTTTTGTGGTGATGAACCAAATGGTGACAGGTTTGCACCCTGAGCAGGTACTGGTCTTTGGGACTGTTCATGGCAGAGATGTGGTGCAGTCAGGGGCAACCTGAGCTCCGTAACACTGCTTTGCTTGTGCAGCTGCCTGCTCAAGCACATCTCATGCCTACTGGTGAAGGTCTGCAGTTTCTTGCCACACTGCGCACAGAACTGACTAAAAAAGCAGAGCTGTGTTGTAATTCTTCTAAATTAACAGAGTTATAGAACAGAAGTTAATGAAGTTCATAACAAATTAAATCCCTCATTTATTTGAGTATACCTACTTTTGTATTTGGGATATCCTGATTTGAGAGCCCCTTCTGTCAGTATGGGGCTTTAGAATCAAAACATCTATATAAATAAATACTATTTTCATAATATTCAAATAAATTATCTATTTTAAAATAATAATTATAATTTTTCATTGGATAATTAAAATTTATTATAATTTTTCCTTGGATAATTTTATCTGTCTTTTTAATTTTTTAATTTTTTTTTTTTTTTTAACTTCAGAGACACAAGAAAAAACATCCTGGGATGTACTTCTAGGAAAACAATCCAAAGCTGGTGAGTCAAATGCTCTGTTACTGCACCAAACAGAGGGGAAGTAGCAGAATTGTGATGACACCATTCATCAAAGGTAAAGCAACTGAAAACCTCACAACATAGCAAATTATTTAGGTGCATCTATCTGACTTGATTGTTATGTCTGTACTGTGGTTTAGACCAAAAAAACAAACCCCTAACTCTGTCCTCCTATGATCACTTCTGAAGTACTTTAGTATTGTCACATCCCCCTGGCTTTGCTGTTTTCATTACTCCTGACAGAACATTTGGGTAAATGCAAGAGAAAGAGGGGATTGTATAGCAGTTTGACAGCTCTAATTATGAATATTTAAGAGCTGCTTAAATGTGCTCTCTTCTATCACCTAATTTCCTATCAATGACAGCATTGGAAGCACTTGTCTCATTTTTCAAATCAAAGCTTCCTCAAGCAAAATGCTTGGAGACTGAATAGCTTATGCATTCTATTAATCACAGAGGGTGGGAAAAGATCCATCAAGTGCTTCAGATAGTTTGAGAGTGTTCCATCCTTGTAGAGCTTTCACTTACCATTTCTAACAGATGAGTGCATTTGCCTCCTTTGAATGATCTTTGTGATTCTTCCTCATCCAGAAATGGTTTCAGATTTATCTTCCTTCAACATTGCGTCAAATAATGCCTGAATATTTATAAAAAGTAAATTCTGATTGGGATTAGTCATAGAGAGGAGGAAATAGTAGTCATATATTGTTTTCCTAAAGAGGGATAGCTCTTACTCTGCTTCCAGTGAGTCAAGTTTCATTGAAAAAGTGTTACACTTTAGGTAGAAAAGAGTGACCACTACGACTTTGAAATGAACTTTCTTGATTTGAGACAGAAACAGTATTGTTGGCTGGTGTTTATTCTGTGATTACTGTTACTTTCTGCACTTGAGGTTGACTTTGGCCATAATGGCAGAATGACCCCAATTAATTTTATGGGAGTTTTGTTCTTTATGCATATAATTATGTGTCTTCTCCTTACTACATGATGTCCATCAGACTGTCCCCAATAATGACATATAAATTCTGCAGGATGTGCTTAACTGCTGCAGCTGGAGAAGGGAGAAATCTTCAAAGATGTGCAGACCATACCTAGCTAGGTAATAGCTAGGCTGGTAATAGCTCCTGTGGAGCTTGTAATGGCAGAGCTGTGTGATAACTTCCCCAGCTTTTGAAGGAGTTTGTTTGCAGTGCTTGTTTCCTCCTGTTTTGTTGCTTGTGAATTTACATTCCATGTGCTCCTGGAAGATGACATGAAACAAAAAAACCTCAATACTTCACTGAGCAACACCTTGTGGTATTTCTTGCTGTTACTGGAGGAGAATATCATTCCTCCTGGTCTCATCAAATTTAGGAAGATGGTAGCAAGAGGAGACAATTTCCAGATGGGAGAAGTATGGAATTCAAGTCATGTCTGCCTTTGTTAGATAAGAGCAGGGAAAAAAAGGTTTAAGTTGGGAAGCAGAGGAAAAAAAAGAAGATTAAAAGAAATAGTTTGGGAAAATGAAGAGCAGGTTCAGAACATCTTCACATACACTGACACAGCTGGATAAAAGTGTCCTTGAGACAGAAATGCCTAGTTCCACAACTTCCATTTAAATGACTGAGATCTGCATCAAGTCACCTAAGAGTGAATATATTACCAAAGACACCCGCAGCTGAAAATTTTAGATTTTTGTTTTCACAAAGTGTTGTTTTATATCCTATTTTTAGTTTACATCTTCATGGGTCTAAACTTAGAAATATTTTTGTCCAGCTACCAGGTTAGAGGGAGCTACAGAAAAATAAGGATGCAAATCTTTTAGAGTTTTGCTATTAACTGTTTCTAACACTTATGCCATTGATTATGTTTCTACTTTTCCAGAAAAATGGTTGTTTTAATTTACTTCTGATTCACAGTCAGCTTTCATAGCACAGCAATTTGTTTCTCACCATTTCTCCCTGTTTAAGGGAGAATCTGTGTACAATACTATACTCCCATTGGTATGTGCCTTGCTGTTAATGCATTCCTTCACACTGCCTTTAAAAACACCTTAAAACAGTGCTACAGTTTTAATTATGTAAGGCTTTTGTTGAGGAAAGGAAGACCGCCTAACAAAGAAAAACAGGATGTCCTTTGTTGGAAGGACAAACTGTGTCCTGAAACAACTACCAGGATTGTGGATTTCCTGCTGAGTGACAGGTGAGACTTTAAGAGGGCAGCTTGCAGCCAAATACTGAGTTTGGCCTCAAAGAGAGGGATAAACCTAACTGCACTTCATGGATTGACAGAAATTAATAGAGACCCTGTGCATTTGGCTGTGAGGAAGAATATGAGTCTGCTTACATCTTTCAGCCAAAATTATTAGTTTTTGTTAATTGAAATGATTAGCACCCAAGGCATATTAACTGTGCTCTTCAGCCTAGTGTAAATGAGCTCACAGAATCATGTCCTTTTTACAGAGTTTAAAGTGGGTCAAAAATAAATTGAATCAGTGACCTTTTCCAGTAGTTTTCCCAGGGGCAAAGCAGAATTTGTCATGTGCCCGAGTAATCTATTTTCTTTTTACAATGTTCTCTCTTCTGTGGGGATTTTCAGCAGTTTTGAAACTTTGGCACCCGAGTTCTGCTGGTCACAGCTCGTGTTTCAGCCTGGAAGCACTTCAGTAACCCTACTGACACAATGCAACTGGTGCTTCTCCAGACCCAGAGAATGAAATAAGCACAGGCTCACAGAATGGCTCAGGTGGGAAGGGACCTGGAGGGTGCCTGTTCAACCCCTTGCTCAAGCAAGGGTCACCACATTACCCAGGACCATGTCCAGATGGCTTTTGAATACCTCCAAGGATGAAGACTCCACGACCTTCCTGGGCAACTGGTGCCAGGGTGTAGTCACTCTCACAGTGAAATGGTTTTCGTGATGTTCAGAGGGAGCATCCTGTGTTTCAGTTTGTGCCATTGCCTCTGGTTCTGGCACTGGGCTCTACTGAAAAGAGCCTGGCTCTGTCCTTGTTACACCCTCCACCTTTACATCACTTCATGCCAAGATACTGTGTTGTTGTATTAATCACCTTAACAAACTTCCAGGCCTGATTAGTGGGGGTGTGTGATGAAGAGAGCAGGAAGAAATATTTCAATAGGCTTTTGATGAGTTGATGTATAAAGAGGCAAATGAATTATGTAATTTCTACTAATTTTTTGCTGGAATCCATAGTTACTTGGGGTATAAGAACAAGAACAAAGAACTTTGATACCACAACTCTCCATGCCAAATAATGTTTGTAGTTTATATCAGGCAGCCATTTGATGAAATAAATAATAGCTGATGCAGAAACTGAAGTGCTAATTTCTCTTCTCTCAAATGCTCTACACATCTGATTAGATGCTCTCATGTATTCTTTCCGTCTAGGCTTTCTTCTCTCTGCCTTCAGAAAGGGCTCTGCAGAAATAGTGTGTAGAGCTGAAGGTGGGTCACTGAGCCCAAGTCTCCCACCTGCTGACCGATTGTTGCTTCAACTAAATTACTGGGAGGAAATGAGGAAATTGCTCCTCTTTTCTGTTTTTGTGGGGCCCTTTATGTATTAGGGCACGCAGAGATTTTCTTCTTGAGTGATTCAAGTGCTGCAGACAAAACAGAGAGCTCTTGGTTTGTAGTTCCTGAGAGGATGCAAATAGGAGCCAAGGAGCTGCAAGTTAACTTTGCCAGGGCTGGGGTACTTCTGAGAAGACCCAGATGCAGATTTTTACACTGTAGGTGTACGTGCAGTGTAGCTGCCCTCAGTGTTTGTTAGTCCTTACACTAGGAACTTGCACTAGGATCATGTGCTGTAGTCTTTAGTTATCTCTGGCACAGCCACATCACTGAAAAAAAGTGTTGGGACAAATCTCATCCCACTTTAGCTGGTTATTAGATAACTATCTTGGGGCTGAGACCAATTGTATGAGGTTCAACAAGGTAAACTGCAAGGTCCTGCACCTGGATCACAACAATGCCATGCAATGCTACAGGCTTGAGGCAGAGTGGCTGGAAGGTTGCCCAGTGGAAAAGGACTTGGAAGCACTGGTCAGTAGCAGCTGCACGTTAGCCAGCGTATGCCCAGGTGGCCAAGAAAGCTACTGCATCCTGATTTATATCAGGAATTGTGTGGCCAGCAGGACCAGGGCAGTGATTGTTCTCCCGTACTCGGCACTGGTGTGGCTGCATCTTGAATCCTGTGTTCAGTTTTGGGCCCCTCACTACAAGAAGGACATTGAGGGACTGGAGCATGTCCAAAGAAGGGCAATGGAGCAGGTGACAGATCTGGAGCACAAGTCCTGTGAGGAGCAGCTGAGGGAGCCGGGATTGTTTAGCCTGTATAAAAGAAGGCTTGGGGGGACCTTATAAACCTCTTCAACTGCCTGAAAGGAGGTCATAGTGAGCTGGGAGCTGGTCTCTTCTCCCAGGTAACAAGTGACAGGACAAGAGGAAATGTCCTCAATTTGCACCAGCGGAGGTCTAGATGTGGCACATGAAGACATGGTTTAGCTTTAGATTGGATAGCAGTGCTGGGTTAACTGCTGGACTCAGTGGTCTCAGAGGGCTTTTCCAACCTTAAAGATTCTATGATTCTATCCAGGTTCCTCTACACAAAGATGGAAGGCACCTCTACAGAGGCATTTGTCTAACTCACCTAAAATGAGCCGAACTGCCTCTGGAGCTTCTCTTTCAGCACTGCTGGCAGTTAGCTGAGCAGGTCACCTGGAGTGCTATTTGGGTGCAGATTACAACTGGATGCCTACAAGTAGGATGCTCTGTGGTGTTGCCTGGTGCCTAAACTCCTCTATATAGCTACTTGAAATCCCTCAGAGAATCAAATGCATTTGCTCAGAGCTGGCAGATATGCTGTAGGACCCACAGGAGACACCAACCCTTCTGAAGCAGCAGCTGGTCAGGAGGGGTACACTAGGACATGCTGAAAGCATAACAAGATGTCCATCCTTGTTGACATAGAAATCAATCTCCTACTCAGAGCAGACAGTGTAGCTCACTGTCAGGGATCTGTGCAAATCCCTCTGAATCCTGGGGGTTTGGCAGCCTGGGCTCAGGACCAGCTTACATGTGGTCATCCCTGTGGGATCACAGGGCTCTTGGCTAATGCTGGTTTCCATGGCCATGTCTGCTCAGCTCTTCTTTCCTGGATGCTCCAGCAAAGTGCCCAGTGTCAGCAAGGCTTCCACCCTGCCTATCCTGCTGCTACCTTTGGATCCCAGCTCCCCTTCCAAAGCAGACCCGCCCTCCCTGTTCCCTGACACTCAAGGTGTCAAGTGATTGAGCCCACCAAAAAGTAAACAAATTCTGTCTGGGCAGCTCTTTACCTCCCCTGACTGTATTGATTAAAGCTCTGCTGGCAGTCATGGGAGGCTCAGATGCTTGTCTCCCATGGCAACATCTGTCACAGCTAAATTTAAGTGTCTGAAACCAAAAAGGAATTTCACTTATACCATATACACAGTCAGTGCTGAGTGTAGTTTCCCTGGCATAGGTGTTCAGATATGACCCATTCCATGGAAAGGCTGGAGGTATCCTGCAGGAGCAGTGGGGAGTTTGTGTCTGGCTGGAGCAGTGCAGGAGGCTGGGTGGCAGAGCCTAAGGGACCTCACGTGGGACCAGGTGCTCACATTCAGGCAGATGGCTTCTGCCCTTAAAATCAGTTGAGGTGAATCTCTCATGGAAAGCCTGAGGCTCTTGAACTCACATGTTCTTCTATGCAAACTGAACACAAAATGCCTTTGCACCATCTGCTGGGGGTCAAAGTCAGAATGACTGTGTGCGGCCAAGCAGTGGGGAACCAGCTGGGGACCTGCTGCCCCAGCCAGGAGCCCAGCAGCTGGGGGACACTGGGGCAGCCCTGGGCTTCAGGCACACCCCTGGGGATGGGTTGAGGCTGGGACAGCGTGTTAGTCCATAGTGTGGGTCAGGATCTGGCCCAGTGGGGGAAACTGTAACAGACACGGCCCAGGATGGCCAGGTTGTGTTCTGGCCATGTTCTCCTGTGGGCATGGGAGATCCCGTGTCGGCTGTGCCAGAACTGAGCTGCCCTGAGCCTGATGGCAGCACCCAGAGCAGGGGATGCCTCGGGGGGGCCCTGCTGCTGTCACTGTGGTTCCTTGTAGCTCTACAGCTCCTTTCCCAACCATCCATGTGTGCCCACTGCCCCCTTTAAAGCACCCAAGTAGCAAATTTCTGCCCCAAAAATGCATCTACTGTTCCTTTTGAACACAGTGAAGATCACAGCAAAATCAGAGAATCTGCTTTCTCAAATGATGAACTTGCTTCAGACACATTTTGTTGTTACTGACATAAATGACAGTATGTTATAAGGGCACGTATTTGTTTGATGTCCTGTGTGTGTAGAGCAGGGCATAAAATTTGAATTCTGCCGCATGATGACTTTTGCAAAAGGAGTGCAAAACCCACCATGAGTCTGCATAATTTCCAGTTGTACATTTCTGCATTATTAGTGAGATTTTGCAACAGTTCTCTGGTGAAGATGTTCCTAAAATAACTGTATGGATCCTTCGTCTTATCCACAGATGTATCAGGGGATGTGTGGGAGGTGTCAACAAAGACACTAGGTGGATTTGAATGTCTAATTAGTGTAGTGGGAACTTCGTAATTATTTGCAAGAATGTAACTATTTGGAAATATGTTTAAGATAAGTCTTCCATGTTTAGGGGTTTTTTTGTGTCTTATAGACAAGATAATGGCACTGAGGAAATTGGCTGGACACCCACCAAAGGCACATGCTTGACCACGAGTGGATCATCATACTCATTCTTCTGTATAGAACAATATGTCACTTTTACTTATGTAGTAAAACATTTACTCTACCGCAGGATCCTGCTCTCCTTCCTTGGAAAGGAAAATAAAGCCAATCTTCAACATAGTTCAAGAAATCTGACAAATGAATCAAAATATTTGGGTATTTGGACAGGAGATAATTTCAATATTTTGTGTAGGTGTATAAGCCTTAAGTTGTATTTGTAATGTAGAGTCATTCTCTTTTCCTTTCAGATGTAGATGCTGAAAGACCTGACACAGTTTTGGTAACAACCAATTTTGTAAGAAGAGTGAGGTAATTTTTGTGGGTTTAAGTCAGCAGGAAAAGTGATAAAAACTTTCATAGCTAACTTTTCCTAATGAATGGGTTTTTGAGTAAAAGATTCAACGGTGTTATGATTTTTCATATTTTTAAAGCAGTATTTACAAAAATTTTTATATTGAAGATGGTGCAATATCTTTTGAACGTCTTTGATTCCAAATGTATTAATACTGGTCTTCAAAAGTGGTCTAAATTAATTTATGTTTTCTGCTGGGGAGTTGTGGAAGACACTATTTTTTATACTTTTTTTTTAATTGCTAGTTTAAATAGGACTTTCTCAAGTTGATACTCTCTCCAGTTTGGGTGCAAATCTTCATTTAAACTTGGCTGAGTTCCCATTTTCAATCAGGTCTTGAGCAAGGTTTTATGAAAACATTTGCAAGATGGCAATAAGTGAAATGATGAAGTGCTAGAATCAAGGGAAAAAAGAAGGTGACTTGACTTTTGGGATGATGGCCACATTGGTGAGCTAAAAGTAGAAGAAATTGGAAGATAGGTTACTTAGCTGGCCTCTGGCCAGTGTTTCCCTGCAGCCCCAGGAAACCCACAAACAAGGAGTGACCCCAACTGATGTTGTGACCTCAGTTCTACCTCCCACTTTGGGAGGATGTGACAGACAGTGAAAACTCACATTTAAAAAAAAAATATTAGAAGATCTATTAGTGCCGAAAAGTCTGGAGAGACCTGAGATTGCTACCTGCAACTTCAGGTGAATGAGAATTTATCACTTCCCAAGTGTGGTGTTTCCTCTTTGTTGGTATTAGCTGCATTTTAAAAAAGTTGATTTTCGTGGTGTGCTTGGCACTGACATGTAGCAGCCGTGTTCAGTTGTGCTGCCTAGGTTTAATTCAAATTGAATTTTTTCTAACTAGTCTTAAGGATAGTTTTATGTGTTTGCTCTTCCTATTGCCTAGGTTGAACTCATTTTTTTCCACATCTCTTGGGTGAAGGGAATCAGATCCGTGCCACATCTCTTCATTGAAACAGCAATCTATATCCAGCTGTCTCTTATACCTCACATGTAATTACTTGTCTAGGGTAGGAGGGAGGGCGTGGAAGGACAGTGTTACTTACGGGTGAGTCTCCAAGATGAGTTTTTCTAGCCTTTTTATAGCTTGATTTCCAGTTTTCTTCTGCAGTTCGAGCACAACCTTTGATGGACTGCTGACACTGCTGACAGTGTGACCATTCATTGCTCTGACAGGTCCTTTGCCTCCTGATTACTTCTCTGTATTCTTTGCTTGTGGAAAAACCCTTCTTTTCCTGTGCTAAAAGACCTTTCTAGTTGTCTTACTGTGTTTGGCTGGAATTTGAACAATAATCAAAAAGGTAGTTATTCCTAACCCAAGCTTTAATTATTCAGTTAAAAACTGCCTGCCCCACACCCCCCAAAAAACCCAACAAACTCAACCAAAAAACACCACTAACAAAACACGCAACCCCCCCCAAATTCTAAACCCCCTAAACCCAAAGCAGGAAATGTATTTTAACAGTCACATTAGCTAGAGGAAGTTTAGAATAAAGTAGGGGCCAGGTGAAATATACATTGGCTTTGAACAGAGGTGCTGTGTGGAAGGTCTTGTGGGCTCCACGCAGTGGCAGTTTCTCTGCCATGTAATCCAGCACGCTCTGTCACGTGAACAAAATTGACAAGAGCATGTATGTGCAAGAGGTCATGAGACTGGACGTAGCAGGAAGGGGCTGCAGTACTTCAGTAGGCAGGGAGGCAGCAGGTCACAGACTGCTGGAAAAAATTCTCTGGCTTCCAATATGACCCTGCCAACATTTCTGTGTCTTTTGCAGAAGATGGATTAGTCTTCAGGCTGGCTGGCTCTAACCCAAACATTCTAGGCCAAGTGCCCCTGCTGTACATCATCTGCAGAGAAGTTCAGAAGGTCAGTGAGGCAGGCAGTTTGATACCTGTATTAGCCTCTGGCCCCTGATTGCGGGCTCTCAAGCTGAGACTCCCAAGGATACCTGTTGTGCTGTCACGTCAGGGTAGGGAAAGCACAGAGCCCCAGTGCTCGGGTTCGCCTTTGCAGTTGGTTAGGGTTAGCAGAACTGTGCTGATTTACAGTACTTGATAATCTGGTGCCCCATAAACTGGAAAAAGGCTTGCATGGTGACAGGCTAAGACACTACAGACATGAGTTATTTCAGGGCAAATTCTCTTTGTAGACATGAAAACAAAATTCACTATGAGAACAGTTAAACATTGGAAGAGGGTACACAGAGAGGTGGTGGCATCTCCCTCACTACAAGTGAGCCTCTCAAGCATTGACTTGATGGAGACTTTGGCAACCTAATCTGAAGCCTTGCTTTCGAAGGGCAGTAGGATCAGGGGATCTCCAGAGGTCCCTTCATGCCTTGGTTTCTGTATGTTTTGCAGTTGTACCATAATCTCTTTGAAAGAGGGACAAAACTCTTGAAAGTAGAGGGAACAGACCAGGAATAAATCACACTAGTGAAATGAAAAGGGCAATATTGCTGTGGTGCTACAAGCATGGGGTGAACTGTAGGTGAAAGACAGATAAAACTGTGCAAAGCAGGATTCAGAATTAAATATGACATTTCCCTGCTTGTAATAAAAATTATTACCTGAAGTCAAAGCAAAAACTTCTTGATAGGACTGAGCCTCCTGCATCACCTAATTAGTCTTTATAATCTTCTGTTCTTTAGGTGCTGATTCTGTCATGGCTTGTACTTGCAGTTGCAGCAAGACCAGATGAGAAATTGAGGAATGAAAGGGATGCACAGAGAAAAACTGCCTTCTTCCCGTAAAGGGTATGTATCATGGAAGCCACTTTTGATTATATTGTCCCATTGCTCATGTTGAGTCCTGTATCTAAAAATAGAAATCCCATTAATAAAGATAAGTAAGTGGCACATTTAACACAATGAAATTAAATGTATAAGACTTAAGCAAAGATCCTGGTAGCAATGTTAATTCATTAAACTACAGGTGGTCTCACCATGAGGACATTATATGGAAGTGTCACTCATTAATAATCTTTTCCAGTCACTTTTGAATTAAAAAAGTTATAGGGATCCTGCACATTTCCTCTGCTGATTAACCAAATTGCTATTACATACTACTGCAGGAGGTAAAAGTCCTCAATAGTATCAAACCTGAAGTGATTTCTGATTTACCTGAATTGCATCCAGTTCTTCATATTTCGTATTACCTTGCTAGTAAACTACAGCTGATACAGCTTAGCTTTAGAACACAAAGACATTTTCATTTTAAAATACAAAAGATTTCAGAATTAATGTTTTCTTCATCCAACTGACAAATTTCCAGACTAGGATCTCAGGTAGGTATAAATCTAAGCAACTGCTATTTAAGCCAGTAGATCAGTGACAGCTTATTCCTGCTGAGTGACTGTCCATGGTAAGCTTACAGCTACAGGCACAAGCACAGCATGAGAAAAGAGTGGGAAGTGAGTTGTTAGTGGAGGCCAAAGGCAATTTGTTATTTAAAAGTTCAAATGCATTTGTAACAGTCCTGAAATTATACCCTGTTCATGCTGATGGACCTACAGCAGTTTGGAGTTCTAGAGTGAAGTCAATGGCAAAGCCACCGTGGGTTTCACCCATGACCTAATCGCTGAATTACAGTTTGAATGGTGCCAGCCATTGTTCTGCTGCTCTCTTCCCAGCTGTTTGTTCCATTTCCACTTCTATGTGGCTCCAGTTTCTCTTTTCATAGCTTCTTCATGGCAATTTGAGACTCACTGACTGTAGGTCTAAACAACTTCACAGCATCTACTAAACTGTTTTAATTCCACCACTTCCCCAGGCAGTCTGTTCCAATGCTTTACAACCCTTGCTGTGAAAAAAAAATCCTAATACCTAATCTAAACCTTCCCCGTTTCAACTTGACAATATTTCCTCTTGTCCTGTCATGTGTTACCTGGGAGACCCTCACCTGGCTACAGCCTCCTCTCAGGTTGCTGTAGAGAGCGACAGGGTCCCTTCTGAGCTTCTTTTGCTTCAGCCTAAACATCTCCAGCTCCCTCAGCTGCTCCTCATGAGATTTGTGCTCCTCATGAGATTTGTGCTCCAGATCCTTCACCAGCTCTGTTGCCCTTCTCTGGATCCACTCCAGCATTTCAAATATATGCCCTGTAGTGAGAGGCCCAAAACTGAACACTGGATTCAAGGTGTGGCCTCACCACTGCCAAGTACAGGGGGGATGAAGATGTCCTGATAGCTTACCTGCTTTCTCCAGCTCTCACAAACCCTTCTCATGAGAGTTTTAGCTTTTCTGCCTGCCAGGGCCTCGAGCACATTCCCTGATCCAGTGCTGAGGGCAGTCTCTAGCCCTGTGGTTGTGGAGATGATGTGGCCAGAAGTGAGCCAAACCACTCTGGGCATGTCTGACCCTGTTTACACTCACTTGATCTGATCTTGATCCCCACCTGTGGGCTGACATCCTGTCCTAACCTTGGCCCATCCCCAGGGAGCTGCCCAATGCCTGGAGCTGGGGCTACCCCAGTGCCCCCTGACTGCCCTGATCTTGGCTGGGGTTGGACGGGATGGGCTGCCAGGGTCTGTCCTGCTGTGCTGGAGGGCTCCCACTGCTTCCCGAGGAGCCCCCAGATCCTGTAGTGCCCTGGCAGTCTCCAGTTGTCATCTTCTACGAGCTACCTTGGAGATACACAGGAGTGGGGACCATGTACATCAGCCTCCATGCCCACCTGTATTGTTAGGAGCAGACAGAATACAATATGTAATACCCAGTTATTATGCAGCCTGAGCACCCTGGGCCTTCCTCTTCCCCCCAGCCCTGCTCAGCTTGGCAGAGACCCTGAACTACCACTGTCAAACTCATGAGTCCACTTGTGACCGAAAGGAGATGGGGAAAGATCATCGCTGTCACCTCTTTATCAACGGCAATGACACATAGTAGGAAACTGCTGTCTGTCTCCAGCGAGGTAGCAAGAAACTCATGAATTATTTATTAGTTCAATTAGTTGACATGGGCAAAGAGTGGTGAGGGCTGTAAAATAATTACTTATTGATTTGCCTTTTCTTCCTCAAACTGCCTCATGATTTTGGTGCGAGACAGCAAAAGCACAAGGGCTTGGGAGCCCGGTTGCTGTCCCTTCTGGTTACAGTGCAGCTGGCATTACAAATAATGAGTCTTCAGCTCTGGACATGTCCAAATATTGGTGCTGGCACAACAGACAGAATAACTTTATTTGCTACAGCACAGATGCTGTTACCCCATTATTTTCTACAGGCATGTTAAGCAACAATCAATAACTCTCTGTCTGCTTATGGCATTTGGAAATCTCTGGGGACTACTTATGACACTCATTTGTTTTTCACTCTTGCCATTAAATCGTATTCAGAATGCCCCAGACCTTCAAAAGGTGGCTACGTCTTGGCAGCATATTAAAAGGTATTTTTGGTGTGTAGTTAAGAGGGGACTAATTCTTGTGCATATTAATACTAATAAAAAAACCTACCCAACTCCACAATATGACAGACTGTGACACTCTTACGAAGAACAGGGAAGGGCTAGTAGCATATTTTTAGATCATTCAGAATTCTGCACAACTTCAGTAAACTTCTACAGCTACTTCATTTTCTTTGCTATAGGTAGTTGTTTTGTTGCTGTAGGTAGTTAGCAATGTTGGTTATGGTTTGTATCAATCCCTGTGTCATGAGGTCATCATACTGGAGACAGTCTGAGAGAGATGCCTGCTACTTGCTGGTGATGGTATAGATATCACAAACACTCTTTTGCTGATTTGTCACCATAGGCCACTGCACTTGGCTGGGGGAGCTCTTCACGGAATCCTTTAATTAACTCTTTTGAAATTTAAAGTAAATTGCAAAACAGATACAGACCAAATGAGGAGTTATTTCAAGTAAATCCAAAGCTTTAAGAAGATTATTGGAAGCAAAAAAATCAAATCATCTTGTAATCCTGTTGGAAACTCATGTCCTAGGGTAATGGTGTGACTAAGAATTTGTATCATGGCTCAGGACTTCCTGCATTTTGAAGTACAACAGTTTTTGAATTTTTTGATTGTTGTCGAACTGCAAGTTAGAAAATGACATTAGTCATCACAGTCTATGGTCAGGAAAATGTCAGGTCCACTGAAAATCATTTCTAAGCACAGAAGAATATGGAGACATTTCTATTGTAGGACTAGCCTGAGGTGGGCAAAAGTGGATGTGACAAGCACTGACATTTAAACCTTGAATCAAAGTTATGGGTTTGAAGAGAGGAGCAAGATTTTCTTTAGCTGGTGACTACCATCTCTTCTACAACCTATTTGCTGGTTACTCAACTCCTAGATTCCTGTAGCACAGGGATGTTTGCTCTTCTCTACTGGTCAAAGAAGTGTCCTGATCAGATTCTGCAGCTTGTTTGAGTAAAAGCCGGCAAGGTGGATTCTCCCCACAGGCTTTACAGCACCAACAGCGCCATTTGTCTTGATGCTGTAGTTGGTGTGGTGCAATGATAAATGACCACCTTGTATCCAGCTCTTGCACTAACTAACCACTGTCAGCAACGGGAAAATCAAGCTTCTGTGTTTGGTTGATCCTGGTTAGCAATTAAGTCCCCACCCAGCTGTTCACTCTCTCCTTCCCTTCAGTGGGATGGGGGAGAGGAGAAAAAGTGAAAAAACTGCTAGGTTGAGATAAATACAGTTTAGTCAGTGAAGAGATGAGAGAGAGAGAAAAGAAATAAAATTGTGTGAAGGATAATCACCCCAAAGGTGCCAAGTCAGTCTCTGAGCAATGGCTAGTTTGGAAAGTAGCCATTTGAAAACTGGTCTTACCAGGTTTTATTGCTGAGCATGAACTTACATGGTGTGGAAAATCCCTCTGGGTAATTCAAGTCAGCTGTCCCAGCTGTTCTACCACCAAGCCTCTAGCCTGCTCCCCAGGAGGCAGAGCCAGGAACAGAGAAAGCACTGCTCAGCAATAGCTAAAATGTTGGTGTATTACCAACACTGTTTTAGTCACAAATTCAAACCACGGCACCATGTGAAATGCTATGAAGAAAGCTAACTCTGTCCCAGACCAACCCAGCAGAATTTCATACCAGTGCTTGCTTGTGAAATGCCTGGACTGAGATTCTGGTTCACCTTCAGCTCTCTTGTTCTCACCCTGCAGGGCCAAGTCACAGCCTGACCAGAAGCTGGAGCTAAGGTGGGTCTGGATATGAGCTTTCTAGAAATCATGTTTGTTCCTGTCTTGTCTGGTGACTCTGTAGTGACTGTGGTCCTGCTGATGGTGAGTGTCACTGTGAAACAACACTGGAGAATTTCCAGCATTTCTAGCAGAGCTAGAAAATTACATATAAAACAACTGAGCAGAATACTGTGGTTGGAAGCTTCAAACATCAAAATGTACAAAATTACATTATTAGGTTGCCCATACAATCCCCTTATGGGGGATTATCACAGTCTTGTTGTTTGCCCTATGACTGTCTTCAGTTTCACAGTCATACACCACTTTCACCACAGGCAAATTTAATTCAAGCATTTTCTTAAGTGCAACACTAATGTCCTCAGCAGTCTGTATTTAATGTGATGTGGGCGAGCTCTGGATGTTTGCAAGAGGTTTTTACACTTTTTGTTTCTTTCTTTTCAATAAAACATGTTTTCAGGAAGCAGAATTGAAAAGCATTGTGTTAAGTGGGGTCAGAATGAGAAATGTCAAGATCTTATTCAAAAGCACCCATAGTCTGGCCATTCAGCTCAACCAGGAAGTCTAACTTTTCTTGCAATCTGTTTGGGAAGTGAGCTTCTTCAGCAAGTAAATGTTCGCAGGAAATTAGGAGAAAGTTTCCAGTAGTTAAGGACTCTTATGTTCAAGTGTTATTTTGAAAATATTTCTGGTTAAGTGCTAACAGATTTTCAAGTGTCATTTAACAGGTATGATGGCATTTCATGTGGGAGGTGAGCGTACACCAACAACAGTACTACTCCCTCAGCATGACACATATGTTCATTTTGTGTGCTGGAACAGTATGGTTTTATGGGCACCTTGTCAATACCTACATTGGCATAGTTCACAGAATTATCCTATGGGGATTGTAAATTTAATTACTGTCAGAGTGCTTAGAGGCATTTTTGCACGTCAAATCAAAATACATAAATAAAAAACTAAGGCAAACTTTTCAGTAAAGACACTTTCTACCAGCAGTGGCTCCAAGTTCTACTGTTGACTGCCTATCAGCTACCCAGTCCCCATCTGTGGATCTGGATGCAGAAGTAAAGCCCAACCACACCAATGGACTGGGCAGTTTTTGCCAAATTGCAGAAACAAGGTAAACATAGCTGCTAGTAGATATGTATGGTCTGGAACAGGAGTTCTGACTGGCTGAGGGAAAAGGTCAGAGCCTTCAACAAGACTGTCCACCGGGTGCTCTGTGGTGGGTGTTTGACAAAGCTTAGTGTAGCCCTGAGAGGGGTTACGTGGCTTTTGGAGGAGAGCTTTCCCTGGGGTCCTTCCTTTGTTTTTCCTGCAGTGGCAAAGGACAGTCTTTACATCATTCTGCCCACTACCTTTTTTCCTCAGTCCTTCTTATGTTGACACCATGGCCTTTTTCTTCTCGGCAATTCTTTACTTATGCAGTTTAGCAGCTGGTAGTAGCGAGGTGTCAAAGGTCACAGCAAATACGTAAATTTTACCTTCTTCTATTCTATCCTCTTAGCATTGCCCTCTGTGGAACACCAAAGACGCAGTAAGTTTATCCATTGACTAGTAAGTTTATGTACTTTTTTCTGTAACAGAATTCTGCTGCTGTTTAGGTAGCTATAAACCATGACAGGCTTTATTAAGTTAATATAAACACAGCACTTTGAACAAGCATACCTTTGTAACAGTTAATGCTTCTAGCATGCTGTAAAAAGTAGTATCAAAGGTGACACTGCATAAGTATTTTTCCTCCCTTCTTGCTTCTAAATGTCCTCGTAATTTTCTGTGAAGTCAGAGCTCTTGAATAAAGATGCTGTAAAAATAGAGGCGTTTGCTAATGTTCAAAATTAGGGCTGTATGATGGCTGGCAAAATGGGGAACAAATTGTGTTCAGGTTGAACCATGTGTAATTGTCTTTTTCTTTTCATGGAACTGTAAATCCTAAGCACCCGGGGGACAGTGGCTCCTGTTTAGACCAGTAACTCAAGGGCAAGAGCATTCCCTACCACTGGATGGGAGATGCTGGGTCAGCTTTAGCCTCTGCAAAGCAGCTTTGATTTCCGCATTTCTAAATGTCTCTGAGATTGTTTTAATGTGTGGATTTTTTAAAGGTGGAGAGGCAGGCAGGAGATGGTGGGAAGAGAGAAGGTTCGCAGTCACTCTTGTCCCTGTTGTCCCCCTGTGTACAAGTAATGAAATACCAACACAAACAGGAGACAAACCCAGATGCCCTGTCACACTGTTGGGACAACCTGTCACTTGGCTGCCCACCATGGAAGACTTTGCTAATCAGACTGCAGCCTCTGTCTCTCCAATCACTTACTGCAAAACAGTGCAGCCTGGAAAGGAAAAACTGCATGGATATCCCTTGCCTACTTTTTAGGCCATTGGAGAATAGTGCAGTTGAAGGATGTTCATGTCCAGCGGTGGCCTTATTAAGGGTAGGAATTTCAAGCAAAACTCCTCTATTCCCCAGTGGGCACTCCAGCTATCTCCACTAGACTGCTCTTGGGTAGTATAATCCCACCTGGGAGCTGGGCAGGACACTGGGCAAACATATGCAGAAAGTGACTAATATGCCTCATGTTTAGGCTCATTAGAAAGGTGAAAATGGTAGGATTTTCTTCCCCCCTCAAAAAAAAAAAAAAAAGTAGTACTAAGCAGTCAGGTTATACTAGGACTTTTCTTGCCTTCTCCATCCTCTGTTCCTTTCAAGGGAAGCCTCATATTTAGGGCAGCCTCTGGATTCACCTCCTCTCAGACAAAGAAGATAACTGCAAGTCTGCTGTTTGATATCCAAAGAAGAATCTCCTTTAGAGATCCCAGTCTAACTGATTATAGACTAGTGTGCAGGCACTGTTAATAATTTTAATTTAAAAATGGTTGGGATGATTGACCTTTTCCCTCTCAGAAATGCCAGTCCTCACTATTTTCTGCTGTCTGAGAGGTCTCATAGACTTCTGCTGAAAGGGAGAACCACACCATTGTATGAAAGGGAAGAAATCCAATGATCTTGAGATCAAGAAAGTATTTTCATCTGTTTTGATGGATTTTGTACAAAGCTTCATGGTAAGTGATGTTTATGTATCACATTTATGAATGTTTCACCACTTGATTTATGTTTGAAATAAATATGCTTAAACCCTGGCTGTTATACAGCATGAAAAGTATACTACACTGATTTTCTGCTCTCTTAACATAAATTCTTGCTGATTATAAGCCTAGTGATATCACTGGTACTATACACATACCTCACTGATGCAGAAGAATGAAGAATGAAACTTATGGTCTGATTTATATTAGCTGAGGACAAAACTGGCATGCTTTATTTTAACAGTTCAGATGCGGAAGTTCTCCTCATCTTTAATTAATAAGACACTTGCATTCAAACATTCACCAGAGCCCCAGAGGAAAATTTGAATAAATCTGTTATTGTTTCTATATCTTAGATGCATAAACATTTGATGATATAAAATCTTCTGGCAATTAACATTTAATACAGAGAGTGCTAGTATATTTTTTTAAAATAAAAAGCATTACTGTTATCTTTTAAGGATAAATCCATTTAATTTTCTTTTTCATCATATTCTACCTTATTTTGGGTTATCTTTTTAAAAAATTTTTATTTCTACCATATATTCATTAGCATCAGAAGACACAAGACTTAAACTATAACATTTTACTTACATTTGCTCAAATAAAAAAGGAATTATAAATATTTATCAGCAAATTTCAGTATCTTGCCAAACAAAAATGTAGAAGTCCATTTTTTAAAGGGCAAAGTAGTGAAATGCTTGTATAACAGCATGGATGCTGCTGGTCTAAATCTACTTTTCATGACTTAATATCTCTGGCTTTGTTTTCCTTCTCCTTGCTTTCCCCCCAGGATTTGGTCTCTTTTCTCCATGGTGATCCCCAAATGAAGTGCTCTAGAGTGAGATCCCCAAAAGATGCAGGTGTTTTAAGATTCAGTACCTTGGAACTGACAGGCATCAGCAGAATTCTGTATGCTTGACCTCAGGGCAAGAGTGGCTCCTAGTTTGAATTTTGTAGGCATTAAGACAATAATAGTCTGTAAGGACAAATGTAAGGAGGGGAGCAGTGGGGAATGAATAGGCATGCTAAAAGAGCGGGGCAAGAGGATTTCTGGAAGCTTCAACTTGATGTGACTCAGGAAAGCTCACAAGGTAAGTTAGGATTCCTGATGAGAACACATGAAATATGATCTAAAGAGCCATTCATTACTTGCAGTTTCTAAATGGCAACAAAATTTGCGTACCAGCTTTCTTTGCAAAACCCAGTTTCTGGTCATTTCTTTGGCAAGCTTTGAAACATCCTGGTGTTTGGAGTAATTTGAATTGAGCATTCCAATAACATTTGACACATGAACAGAAACTAGCCCCTGTGAGTAAAGGTGTTTGGCTCTGATGTTCAATTAGGCAAAAATTTTTGAAACCTTTGCTTTTTTCCTCGTATGCTTTGAAAAAGCTGGTGAGGCCTTTAGTAAATATTGCATATCTTTACACTGGCCAGGGACCCATTAAATAATCAAATAATCTGAACAAGTTGCCTACCTATTTTTTGTAAGATGCTGTGTCCTGGAAGTCTGTAAATACAATGCTGTTGTTCAAATATCAGGAAGCATTCCTGAACATCATGATGATGGGTCAGGAAGAAATGGGAAACTGGGTCTGAATAAGAAGTCAGCTAGGGAGGGAGTCCTAGAGGATTTATTAACTTCAGGACATGCTGAGTCACCTGCTTGATTTCTGTGGGTATAAGTGAGAATAAAGTCTTCACAGTATCTTAAAAGGTAGATTGGTGCTGAATGTGCCCAAGGAATCTGGGAAACTTTGTGTTTGGGTCGGGAGAAAAACAGTAAGGACTTGCACAGACTGCAACAGATAGGTAAGTTCTTCACTCCTCTAACCCTAGATGGGAAAGAGAAAACCATTAGACCACTGGAAGATGTTACAGATATATTTAAAGTAAAGGTCATTGATTTGATTTATTTCTGTTGAGGACTGAGAGCCCTCCCTTTCAGAAGTAGGTACTGTAAAAGTCAGCTTGAGCCTTTCAGGTATAGGTGTAGTGCATCATTCTGAGAAAGGTCAGAGCAAGCAACAGTTCCTCTTCTTGAAAGGTATCAAGAAAGAAATAGGCTTCTATTAAAACTTGTTCTGCAAAGTTTTGCCTAGAATTTCAGCAGAGTATTTCCAGACGTAAACAGGAAGTTTTACTCATGGGAAAATTCTGTCTTTCAGGTGTTCTAAGGTACGGTGAGCCAGTCTGTTAGACAAGAGCTGTCTGATGATAAACCAGAGCTAAACCATTTTAATGAGAACCTAATAGTATTACTTACTAAAGTTACATTTATTTTTCCACCAGTATATGAGCATGAAACTTTAAAAATTTTTTTTAAATTCAGATGGAGCCATGAAAATTAAGAAGTGCATCAGACCTCATTTGCTGGGTAACTGTGGAGACTGTTGCAAAGCCAAGAATAATTTCAGGAATAAGGTGAAAGATTCCAACTAACTTATCTTGTACAAATATTTACATCAGACAGAATATCTATATAAATATAAATATAAATATAAATATAAATATAAATATAAATATAAATATAAAATTCTGGCCCAATAGTCTCCTGTTTTAGTCCACCATTAAGGATAAAATCACATGCTATTATCACTGGACTGTTGAGACAGACAATCCAGCATTTTTTCCTGTTTGTGTTGGGTTCAAACACAACATTTCTGGCAATATGGACCATGAAGACTCTATGATTTGCTGATGATCAGGTTATGCCAAAACTAACAAAGAACTAGTCTGGTTATGACTTTTAACTGGAAGAAGAGCAAGAAATCCCTGCAAGCATGTTTGTTACTTGATGGTCAATCTCTTGTCTCAGTGGAGTTGATTTTACTAAAGCTGAACTTCCTTTTTGTCACATCCTTCTTTTTGCTTCAGACTAATACACTCTCTGAATGAATGATGTCTAGATTGTTCTGGTGCAAGATTTATTCTGGTGAGAACTCATCCACTGTGGAAAGCTGTAGCTCTTGAGCCATCATAGTAGAGTTACAGTGACAAGGTGATCCTGGCATAGTTGCAGGTGGGCTGATGGAGACATGCAGGTGACTGGATAACTTGTCCTGAATCTGGAACAGAAGTAGCTGGCACTTGGACCAGGTATCTTGAGTAAAGCCAGCCTGTATCCGGCCATTTGCATCACTTAATGGGTATCCTGGGATTTGCTGCTGAGCTCTTCTGTCTCCCCAGGTCTTTGGCACCTTGTTTCATCACTTATAGCTTGTCTGAGGGATTGGGTTAATCCAGTCCATTTACTTGGCAATCAGTGGGCATGGGTTGGGAAGGAGCTTTCAGATACCCAAATCCTACAGAATTTCTTTGGAGGTTGGGTGTCTGCCTACCACAGGCTCTTTTGAATATCACTGCCATAACTTCTCAGTCAGATGTAAGGGTGGAGGAAGCAGAGCCCAGAACTGGCTAAGAACTGCGGTAATAACTTAAGTAACTTCAAGTGAGGTAAATACTAAATATAAATTTCCAGTTTGACACAGAATCCACTGACAGCACCATCATCTCAGATCCTTCCATCATGCATGATTATAAGCACTCATTGGCATGAGGCACCTATCTGTCACATTTATAGTTAGAAGCAGTGGAGGCAGCTGACATCTGACAGGGATGAGGCAGACCTGACAGGCACCCCCATCTTGGCTTGCTGCTCCTCTGCCTTTCATTCCTGTCTTTCAGAGGCTGGTACGGCGTCTCCTCCCTATGGCACAGGCTCTGCTTGCCTGGATCTCACTGCCACTGGAGGGAAACGTGCTTTTATGTGGTTATTTCACAGCCTTGCTGCTGTTCTGATGGCAGCCATCACGGCACGGGTCTTTGAAATGGGCAAGTAAGTTCTGCCCACATTCTGTTTACTCATGGTCAGGGACTTCTCTGTTTACACTTTAAAAACTCAGCGGTAGGGGATTCTTCCTGAGCACAGGCTTGGGAATGGAGATTGCTTCAGCCTTGTGTATTTACCAGCTCAAGAATGCCATAATCCTTCCAGACCAAGCTTGGTGCCAGATCTCTGCTGTGAGGAACATGCAGTCTCTGAGCTGGTTAGCACTAAAAAAATCAGTCCTACATTATCGTAGGAGAAGGATAACTGAATAATGACTAAAGAAGTGTTTTAGACTCTGCTTCTTTTTTCCTCCCTTGAAGAGGATAATATCTGCCTACCCTTTTCCTGGCAAAGCTCTTTCCTCACACTTGTTTACCGCTTGAAGTATCACCTTGGTGGAGGTCACTGTCCATCCACACCCACTCTCATGATTAACACAAATCTCATCAACAAACAGAGAAAAGAATCAGTCCAGAAGCTGGTGGTATCCTGTTCCCTGAACACAGTTAACATAATTGTAGAAGTTTCTAACTTTGCTCAACATACATATAAAATTGTCTGTAAAATAACTTCAACAGGTCAAGGGAGCACAGTGAATGCAGTCAGTGGTGGATGAGTGAATGTTCAGATCAACATTTATCTTATTTCTAGGATGTCCTCTAATTTTTTGCTAAAATTTGCTGTGAAAATGACCAGGAATTTCTAACAGTTGATCTCACTGTATTCGACTGATGTCTATAGCTGAGAATTGTCAAAAAATTTTGATACCTAGCAGGTCTTTGATACCTAGCAGGCAACGGTCTTATTTATTCTCTGAACTATGCCACAACCATGACACTTTTATGGTCTTCCCATTGCTGAAACAAGGAAACAGATTCCTCTTATTTTCTTACACCAGCATAAATCTAAAATAACACTGCCATTGAAACCAGTGGCAGAATTTGGCCTGTCAACATTTTATGAGTTTTGAAAACAGCAAGGAATAGAAAAGAAGTCTGTTGCCTCCAACTTTAGTAGAGGAACTTTATCTATCAGGCAGATTCTGTAGTCTACGTGCAGTTGATTGATGCTTGCTTAATAATGATGATCGATTAGATCATCAGTGTCATCCTTAGAAAGAATGTACTTTAGCTAATGACATCAGTTGACTAATAGATTCCTGTTTAAATGTCAAGGGGCCAGAGAAAGACACTCTGCTAAGTACTTACATTATACCTATTGAAAAAAATCACATCGACTCTACCTTACAAAGGACTTTTCTGCCATAGTTATAAGTCTTCTATTTCTTCTACTACCCACAAGCAAATGCTGCTCTAAATTACAACAGTGTAAAGCTGAGAGTTACTCCATTTGTCTTCAAGGTTTGGATCAGTCTTTCTAGACACCACAGGTATAAATCACTAAGCTGTCACCTGAATGTCTCTTTCCCTGCTGCCATTACAGAGGGCATATGTCCAGCCCTGAAACCAGAGGTGTGGAACCTGGCTCCTTTGTCCACTGTTGCCTCAGAAAAAAAATATTTTGGCTTAAATTTTTCTCTCCCAGTCTGCTTGCTTTTGGATAAATTCGAATTTCCTTCTTCAAATTATATACACTTCCTATGAGCATCTAGAGACTATCTTCCATTACTGTTGCTGTAAACAATCTGCTTTTCGCCTTCTCCTCAAGCAGAAGATTCCAGATGGATTTTACATTAATGTTATGCACAAGTTAATGACTCCAGTCAGCTATATTACACAATGAAATTTCCAAACATAACATCCAATTGATTTTAAAATTAGCATTCAAGGAAATGGTTGCTTAATGCGGATTAAGAATAGGTAAATATGAATGGGAATGCCATTCAATTAATACTTAATTTATGGATTTCTTATGGAGAGGTACAATTTATGACAAGATATGACTAACCTTCAGCTAATACAAGGAGGTGGTTGAATGAAGGGCATACTATTCTACGTGCAGATGTGTAGTTGCACAGTAGAAGAAAAATTTGTACTTAGAACTTCAATCAAAATCTACAGAACTGTGAGCAAACAACTTCATTTTGATGGTAAGCCTAAAAGCTTTCTTATGCTGGAATTTATATAGCAGACAGATTTATTCCTTTTCAGAAAATCACTGCCAGTGTAAAAGTAAGGTGCAAAGCTGATAGAGGCAGCGTTACAGATACATATGTAGATTTCATTGTTCCCAAACATATATGCATTAAATTTAGTTGCCCACCTGGCAACAGTTGTCTTTTTATAACTGGAATTTGAATGTGCTTAAGTGAATGTATTATTTTCACAGCTCTGGCTCACTTGAGTCAAAAATTTCATCAGAAGTTGACTACAGATGCTTCCTGAGAGAAACAAACAAACGAAAATTACTGAGCAAGGATATTTGCTTATAGATCGTCACAAATGTAATTGCTGCTGACATTCAGTTCACTTGACCATGTTCCTTCTGGAGCAGGCTCATCTGAGAGGACAGTTGCAGGCAGTGGCAAGGAAAAAGTGAGTTAGCAGTGCTCATTCCCCAGAGAATCAGAGGAGAGTGTCTACCTGAAGCATAATCTTTAACTGCCACTGAGCTCTCAGGGAGGTGGAGCAGGGTGAGAGCTTTGTGGAGGAGACACACTCTTCCTTGCTTATGACTGACCAGGGCAGGGGAGGAAGGAATCCAGGGAAATAAATATGCAGGACTATATTCCCTCATGCCAGCAAAAATCAGGAGGATGAAACACAGAGGGTGGCGTGAGTATTCACAGCATTTAATTTTACTTAAATAGCCTTATAATAACTTAAGTTGATAAGGTTATTCAATGCAGGCTCACCCCAAAAGTCTTTTATTGGACTGGACCCTGACCGACAATGCACAATCTGCTACCTCCTGAATTTACTCCAGGGTTTTTCAGCTGGCATCTTTGGCCCTCACTCATGCTCCATCACAATGTACGAGCATTACAGATTGGTGCTAATTTTTCTTTTCTTGCATCAAACCATCTTGCACTGCTGAGCAGGCAAAGACAAAGGCAATCCAGGGACTAATGCAGCCACGAGCTTCCTGGATGCTGAGGAGGATTTTTTTGTGGAGGTGTGTGCTCTTCACAGTGCTATGGTAACCTGGAGACGCCTGAGAAAGTTTTGAATGAGCTAGAAAAGCTCCTTTCCACTCCCAGAAAAGCTTAGGTACAGCAGTACGACACTCAGTGAAAAGGCTGTGGGAAATTTGTCACATTTGGATGTGACTCTGCCAGTAGAAGATGTATTGCCCCAGCTTTTCAGTGCTACCCACTCTTAGGGGCTATGGCCGTGATGTGCTTACCCAACTACCTGTGCAAGTGCTCCCACCTCAGTGAAAGTGAGCAAAATATATCCAAATCTGATGTTTAAATTCGTTTTTTAAATTGACTTGGCTAACACAAGCAGCTTTGTGGGCAGCAATAGAGAAGCCATTTCCATGACCTCCCAGTCTGTGTAAGCTGGGCAGTCATGGAAAGGGGTGAGCTGAACCCACAGCAGTGGGCTGCAAGGAACTTTGGTTCTCTGGCTCCAGCATCCCCACACGCACAGACACCGCTGTGCTATCTGTCAGAGAAGGGCTGCAGCTCTCTAAAGATACTTCATGGTGGGCTGGAAGAGTTCAGTCTTATTTGTAAGAGTATAATGTATGGTTCATACGTGTCTGACTTCAGCGGATGTTGAGTTGAACCAAAATCTGCTAGTTTTGATTCAAAGATGCTGAGATGCTCCACAACACCAAACTGCTAGAAAAAACAGCTGTGTACTTGATGCTGCTCAGGCTCTGCTGTGACCCAGTAGAGTTCAGAGAGGAGATAAAATACTGCTATGAAGGTAACAACAAGTGATGTGGGTTTGAAATTCAACCAGCTATCATTATGAAAGTGATTACAATATGGCTTAAAAGACACAGCAAAGAGCTGTTCTCTTCGCAATTTCAGGATAAGGAGATGCATTCATTGGCTCATTGCATGTTGCAGTTTGCTCAATTTCACCTTTATCTTGCCTAGGAAATAAAAACATACTTAGAATGTCTTTTTGCAAGAAGAAAAACAACTTTAAAAGAACATTTCTCTTGCTATCTATCTAACTATGTTAATTTAAGTCTTTAAAAGAAAATCCTACATTGCAACCACCAATCTAGACCTACATAACGTATGAAGAAGAATTTGGCATATTTAGAAGGTTTTTTTAATTACTATTTTTTTTAGCATTTTATTTCCCAAGATGAAAAATTAACTCTTAATAGAGGATTTTGCAAAAGCGTTATTTGCAGATTCCCTGCTCAATGCCTCATGCTGTGACTCACAGTGTGCAGTTGTATAGGTCACATCAGACTCCTTTCTTTAAGGAAAACATGTCACATGTATGGCTCAGTGGGATATGTCAGAACACATGAGGGGTCATGCCTGAAATGTGATAGAAATAGTTCTCAGTCACTTAAAATCTAGGGACAAATAGCAAAGTGCTAGACAAAGCTGTCACATGGTGTTAATAGTACTAATTCTTATGCTTTTCTATAGCACCTTTAATCCTGAAATGTGACCAACTCTGAACAAAGAAATAATTGTTTTTCCTGAAGAAATAATGAGTGAAATTGAATCTCTGTTTTAGTGACCTGTGTAGATTTAGTCTAAAACATAAAAACTTGTGAGCTTAGTTTAGCATAAACCTTAGGTTTATGGTTTTCATTTCACTTGATGTGGTACTGTCATGCTGAGCTCTGCTTCAGTAATAAGACGAAAAGGAAGGTACCACCTATGAATCTCTCTCCTTGAAGATGTTCAAAAGCTGCCTGGACACATTACTGGGCAACTGACTCTAAGTGGCCCTCCTGAGCAGGGGGGTTGGACCAAATGCCTTCCAGAGGTCCCTTCCAGCCTCGACCATTCTCTGCTTCTGTGAAATCAGCAGCAGTACATTGATCCACAGCTACAACCATATCCTGAATCTGCAACTAAAGACACTTCAATTTTTTTTTCTAGGTTTAGGCTCTCTTTGATGATCACCAGCCCTGTGCAATTCTTGGGTCAGGTATTAAATACCTATTACTGTGGCTTCCGAAGCACTTTGAACAATGTGTTTGCTTGCAGGTTGATTTTCTACAGAGTAGCACAGTGACAAGAAAGAGATTTGGGTTAAAATAGACTGACAATAACCATATTTAAATTATTGTCCCTCTGAAACTATGAGCACATGTATATACATGCACTTCATGAATTAATAAAAAATTTACTTTTATTTTCCTAAGTATACTCACATAGTTCTCCATAATATGCCTTATGAAAGTGGTTGCTCACATCATCTCAGTTAGAGTTTATGATTAATATTTAATCCCGAAGTTTCTTAAAAAAGAAAAGAAATACAATATTGCATTCTGATAAATCTTTGACCAGATCTGCTCAAAAGTCTGGACAACATTTTTCTTTGCTTGAGTCCAGGCCTGCCCTGTTGCATGCATGCTATAATGTGGTAATTAACTGTTTCTAATTACTCATCTATCTAAACCACTACAGCTCTGTTTTCTCTCAGTTGTATTGCATTGGTGCAATATTTTTTCCTCTGTACTTGCACCGTGAAAACAAAATTATATACTGTGCCCATGTCATGAGTATATCCAACAATATAGCATTATTGTCTTTATATTTAAAATTTCACTCAGGATTTCTAAATATTCCTTAACACAGCAACTCTTAATGGGAACAGTTGTCAGATGAAAACTATTATCTCTGAGTTCTGTGCTTATTAGCATTTAGCGGTCTCTTTGGAGTAATTAATTGTCCTTTCCTATTGAAAATCTCCATTGTTTGGTAAAACTGCCAGGTTTTTTGAAGTATGGGACCAAAATTCATTTGATCTTGCTGCCTAAAAAAAAAAAATCTTTAATTTCCTGACTCTTCTGTGAGAACAAGTGTGGTTAAAACGGGCTGATTGCTCTTTTCTAGTACTGCCATTGGAATTATGTTCAGGGAGATGCAAGTCATCATTTCTTGTTCTCCTAAGCTCTTCTAAAATGTCACTCTTGTCATGTACTGTATATACACTGCTAAGTGTGCCCAGATCCCAGATCCAGGCTTTTATCCAAACCTCTGGTCTGGCCAAATTTTTGGGGTTTATTGCACACAATCCACATTTTTGCTTCTATTCTGGTGCATTAGTTCAGAGAGAGTTTGGTGCAAAGGAGTTATAGAAACATATCCCAGCGTCCTTAATACTCCTTCAGTAGAGCCACTCGAAGGACTAGCTCATGGGAGAACCTGTCTGCCTATCAGCCACCTCAGCCTGAGCCTGCCTCTCGTGTGTCCCAGGCTGAACTCGGGCAGGCACGTGTTTCCCATGGGAGACGACTGGCTTTACTGGGCTCCCAGCTGTCTCCTGCTTGCTGAGGCAAGGAGGTGGTGTTCTGGTTTCACTCTAAAGACATCCAGGTTTGCTCCAGTTAAATCAGAAAGGGTGCAGAAAGGGAAAGCCAGGCTCTGCAGAGGCACAGGGCCGGGCAGGCTGTGGCACAGCTGATGGCGAGGCTGAGAATGAGAGTGGGACTTGTCTCCTCTGCTTGCTGGGCATTGCAGAGAAATCATTGCGTGCTGCATCAAAATTATTCAGGTGTTAACAAATAGATGTGTTCATACAGCACAGGCTCAGTGAGAAACCACCTGGGCCCATGCCCAAGGAGCAGCAGCCAGAGCCGTACCTCAGTTTATAGGTGAGGAAGGACCAGTGCAGGCACATTTGGCCAGGAGGCAGGGAGTTCTTGGGCTACAGACTGAGTCACCAACAGGTTCCCCTCTGACCAGTCTGGCTACCCTGGGCTTTGTAGTTTTATAAAGCCAGGTTACAGAGTCAAGAAAGGCTAAATCCCAAGCGGAATACATCCACTCCTTTTCAGAAGTACATCGGCCTTCTTGAATAACATGCCATCCCAAATCCTTGTTTCTGTTTGTTCCCTACTCCTATCTATATTCAGAAGAAAGGGGAAGCTAGCTCCTTAAAATATTTATAAAGCATTTTGTGCAACTAGTCTAAGTTCTAAATTTAACTTTCCCTCTAAAGCCACAAGACATTTTGGTAACAAATTCACTCTTTTTTTCCTATTTGGGAAGGAAAAAATTTGTTTATTTTTAACAATTCAGTTCAGAGGAAAAATTATAGCATAGTGAATAGCAAGTAAATTGGCAATTCTCTCTATTATCCAGACCAGCAGGTCTTCTATTAACAAGGGCAATTTGTGGCCCCTGGATTATAAAATCAATCAAACAGTTCATTTTTCTTTAATTTCAGGGAATTAAGTAATTATGAATGAGTCAAACACTGCATGTAGGACTTGTATTTACCTGCGCTGCATTGATTTGGCTGATTTCATGCCACTTTCTTAGTCTTTATGATTTCTTTTTTGAAACTGGGGTTGCTGACTTTGTGTAATTTATCCCAGATTAAGGACAGTTATTAAAGACTCTCTCCAGCAAATCTGAGGCAGACACCACCTTCATTCTTGCTTTAAGAAATGTGCTTAGACAGCCTGACACTCAGCCAAATTGGAAACACAGGCTGGGAACTACTGCATCTATTCTGTTCTGTCTGCAAATTTAATGGAAGACTTTTGGTTTTTTAATCAGGCATGTATACTGGCACATGGAACAGCTGGGTCAGATGGGTCAGCTGGACAAGGCAGCTCAAATGAAACTTAAATACAGCAGTTAAGTTTCATGTCCCCTTTCTGAGTCTGGATTTTATTCAATTGTAGTAGAAAGGTTCAAGTAGTACACAGCAGAGGCTACCATTGTGCACCAGGTGGGACTGAGGAGGAAACATCCGTCTCCATATTTTGCCTTTCTAATAAAAGAGACATAATTGAGTTTTTCTTTACCAGTGGGTTTTTACTATCTGATGGCCATACACAGGAAGCAAGAAACCTTGCATTTGATTTCTTCTAGGTCTCTTGACTACCCATAAATATTTGCTGCATGTCAGCCTCCAACTTTGTGATCCAAAGACAGGAGCAGCCACATGTGTATATGCACCTTGAGATCTTTTTCTGAGTTGGTGCTATTAAGTGGAGTCAGATTCAAACCAGTCAGTGCTGGGAAGACAAGAGTCTGAGCCAGGGAGAAGAGGAGTGTGAAGAGATGATATTACAGCCATTGGCTTTACCAGCTCCTGCAGCCCTAGAGGCACACGGAGCCCCACAGAATTCAAAACTGGCTTGAATTGTGCCATGGTCTAAACCAGTTTCTTGGAGACAGAGGAAAACTGAGTAAGTGTGAAGGCATGTTGGTAAGCTCTAGGGTAATTGAAGGTCTGTTTTATGACATAGGTGCAGGACTAGAACTCTTCCTCATAAATTCAAACAGCAGTCAATGGCACTGTTGCATTGTGTCGTTCCGCCTTTGAAGATTAAAAGAATTGGGTGGCTGAGATTAAAGTATGCTTTTACTGTGTGAAGGCATACAATCCACCTACTCAAAGAATTAGATGAGTCATTCAAAAATTCAGTGCATCAATACATTACTTTTTAAACACAAACAAATTCTGGATTAACCATGGCAGTGAGTTCAAAAAGACTCTAAATGGGCACATGCTTATGAGCATTTGGTTGAAAACATTTATGGTGAAGCTGACTCGGTACCATCAAGGACAAAAAAATTATGAAGAGGGGTGTGAAAATGGAGAATGAAGATGAGTTAATGAAGATGATAGGAAAATAGGTCTGAAGATTTAAAGCCAGAAGAGATCTTTAAATCATCTAGCCTGAAACCCTTTGTCATCACATGCAGGTGCACGACACGCAGGTCATCATCACCTCTCAGTTGAATTCAGTAACATGTTTAATGAAAGACCTCCCAGAAATACACTGAGTCCTGTTTTGAAAGCACTTGAGAATTTGGGAGCCTTGCTCTTGACTAGTCAGTTTAGGACAATGGATACCTGGTTCCATGATAAAAAGAGTGTGTCCCTGCTCTGACTGGGAGTTGTGTGGCCCATGTTTTCCTCCAGTGGCAGCTCTCAGCAAGGTGAGCAGATGTGGGTATAGCATGTGCACTGCTGCCCATTCCTGAAGGCACTCGGTAAACACCATCCCAGGGGGCTACATACCCTCAACAAAACATCTAAATCAGTGCGTACAAAAACCTGTGCTCAAGCTTTTGCTCTTGTAAATGTCAGTAGTCTGTTGTTTCTGTGATGAAAGGTGTTGATTTGGAGACCTTTCCTAGCCTGTTCTCTTTAAGACACTGCATACATGGACTACACTGCCTGGGCCTCATCTGGAAAAGAAGAAATTCAGTTGCACATGTTCCAGTGCTCCTTCAGCTCTGCTGCCTCATCCTTGGGATGACACATATTGCAGGTGATATAATGTTTTCTTCCAGACCTCAGGAGCAGACTTCTTAGTCACTGGAGAACTCAGCACAACTCAATTAAATTTCTTCCACTACTTAATTGACATTTAGTCAGCTGGGAAGCAAACAACACCAACAGAAAACAGTCTTTCCCTTCAGTTAAGATGTTATGAAACTTCATAACATTCCAACTGGCCGAATGTGAGGAAGAAATGAGGAAAATCTAATTAGACATTGCATGGCCTCTCCTTCAAAATTAAATGTAATGAATTTGTGGTTACAGCTTCCCTTGAGGATCCTCCTACTCATGTCAGGCACACAGAAGTGTTAAAACATCTGTGACAGAATAGTGCATAACATAATAGGTAATCTGTGGTCACAAGATTGGGGTTAAGTCTCCCAGCTAAAGAAGGTGATGTGTCTGCAAAGTCTTGAGGCTCTGAGCATCTGTGATAACCTTAATCTCTGAAAGTGAGATGGGCATGCACAGCCATTGCCACAATCATGCGAGGCACGCCTCGGCTTTGGATGTCGTAGGAGATTGGTCCTGAGAGCGACGCAGGGTAGCGTGACCATCTTTGGGAACAACACCTTCTTACAAACAGTTTCCAGCACTTAGCAAATAACACCATTCTTTGAGTCATTGTGTTTTATTTCCTAACAGTCCCTGAAATCATGCAAACTTAAGAAAGCATATAGTTGTCAGGATCCTACTGCCTCTTAGCCAAAGTACCATGATGTTGGGACACAAAAAGTATGAAATCTCCCTTTTCTCCAGAACACAGAGAGGGAGTTAATCAAGAAACAATAGATGAAACTTGACTCCACCATACTTTTAATACTCTCTCAGGGGTGTTTGTCTTAAGCAGTGTAGAGGAACTTGGTCTAGTGCAAGTTTCTTTCTGGTAGTCTGTGGACTGATCTGTAGCCTTTTGTAATGTACCAGAGGCGAGTTGCAAAATGGATGCTAACCACAGTTAAAAAGAAATGTGTGCACACTCCTTGTTTGTTGGGAATGCAACACAACAAGGGAGGACAAAAATGCTTTCACCCAGTTTTCACCACACCTACCTCTCATGTGGTGTCATTGCACAAGATGGTCCATTGATTTTTATTTTATTTTATTTTTCAGAAGGGTTGACTGGTTCTGTAAAATAAGGTTGAAGAAGATTGCTCTAAATGAAAATGCAACACAGGCAGTGCAAATCCGGTTTTAAAAATCTTGTTCAAAGAGATGTTATGATTATCTTTCCAAATGAGGAGATGCATTCAAGGACTTATAACCTGGGTTTGATATTAAGTATTTCATTAGTGGTTTGGATGATGGAATAGAGAATCTACCTGTTAAACCTGCGTATGACTCCTATCAGGGAGGGGCAGCATGAACAACAAAGGACTGAAGTGTTCTTAACAAAATTTTTAAAAAGCCCCACACTGGGCTAAAAAGCTACAGCCCAATAAGCAAAATTTTATTTGTAGGAAGAAAAAGACACAAACCTAAAATGAAAGTCTTCAGCAGATATGTATCTTCTGAAAGAAGCCCAGGAATTACAACAGATCTCTATGGAACTTGTGTGACATTTTTTTTGATAAAAAAAGCAGATATCATGCTGGGATGTGTGACAAGGAGTGTTTTACTCACTCATGGTAAGGTGTCACTTTAGTCTTGTGTTCAGTCTCGTGTCCACCATCCTGCAAGAGAGATGTCGAGTCTAGAGGAGAATAGTATGGGGGATGCAGTCCTAGGAAATTGTCTGTGGGTAGATGAAGGCAACCTAGAGGGGTTAATACAAAGAAGACTGAGTGAAACACAGTCACAGTCTGCAGGTTATGTTTTGATAGGATGAAAACTCATGGGCTGTGTTGATGTTGTGGTTAGGTCTTGGGAAACCCTGGTGATGGTAAGGAAAGATTAAAGTGAGAGGCTGCAGAGTCTGTGATCCTTCCTTGATGCAAGACAATGGTCTGGTGTTTCTCAGCCATCAGCCAGGTGAGGCTGTGTGGATGCACAGCTGCCAGCAGCATAGGTGTCCTACCCACCTTCTGCTCCACCACAGTCAACAAGGAATGATTCGTGGTGTATTTTGTATATTCTACCTTCCATTTTCACTTGGGTTGAGCTTCCAATATCCAAAGCACAGAGTTTTCATCTCACACTTCCACTGCTTGCCTCTGTTTTAATTGCTAATAATCTGTTTGAGAACACTTTTCTGTACAAGTTCTTTATGGTTTCATACCAAATAGGACTTTTAAACTCAGTTTCTGAGGCTGAATTAGCAGCAGCAGCAAGGAAAAAAAAATATCTATCTTTCACCACATGGTTTAGAAAGCACAGAAGGAAAAGGCCTCTTCTACTCAGGTATTAGAGGGCATAGTAAGCATTACTGACAGAACTGAGATTCACAGTGCCTGTAAAGCAGGTAGGACTCCTGAGTATGTAGGAATCAATAACGGAGCCAAGTTGCACTATGCAGAAAGTGGCAGTAGTCCCTTGAGATAAGTACATTTATGGTGGTGTAAGCCAGGTCTGGCTGAGGGGAGAAACAGGCCTAAAGAAACTTGACTCATATTACATTATCATAACATCAGCTTCAGCCCCAATGGTCTTCAGCTTCTCACACTGATATTGATTAAACTCTTGTCACATGAAATATTGATTTCAACTGAATTATTTCTGTTCAGACAATATGAAGGAGGCGATCTGTCCCTATGAGTATAGAAAGTCTGTGTGTCCTTCGGAAAATATATAGAAGTAGCCTGCCCTTCCAGCATTGATTATTGTTTCAATACATGCAGGAACAGGAAAGCATTATGCATGTGCATTTCCCAATGGCTAGTTTCAGCACTGAAGGGATAAGTAACATTTGCATTCCTTAAAGAACTGATTGAGATTCTAAAAACAGATTGGAAACTTAATGGTAAGAAAGGCACAGCTTGAAAGTCTTTACTTTTTGGCATGAAAGTGTGGACCAGATTGACACAATCTGTGACGTAGTTTCTAATGAAGCATTTGTAATGAGACATTTAAAGCAACTCAAGAGGCCTCTCTATCCTGTTAGGGAAAGAACACAAGGAGCACATATTTGAAATTCATTCAGCAGTGAATACATAAGCTGATCTTGACATGAATTTAGAGTAGGATTCAATTGTAGATAGGTGCTTGGGGAAGAAGTTGCTTGTAGAAAAAAAAAGAGAAGAAAAAAGAGAGAGAGATATAAATTAAGAGCTAAAACAGTTGGAGGAAACTCTTGGGAAAATTACCAAGAAGAGAGAGAGAGGTGTTTCTGCTTATTGAACTGTTGAATCATGGAACTGATTTCAGTTGGAAAACGTTGTGCTGAAATTTCATGCAGAGACAAATTTGGTTTTCTTAGTAGGTAGGTGGGAAGGGTGAGACCTTCTGATTTCTGTTTCTCATTCACATCTTGTTTACCCCAGGCAGGGAGATGTCTTTGATGTTCACTAACACACTGTAACAAGCCCTCTTTAAACTTCTGATGTAGCTGGGATGAGTATGATCTACAGATTTTTTCCTTGGTGTTTAAATGTTTATTAATTAGGCAACTCAAAGCATCCCCCTAGGTCTGACCTTGACCCACTAACATCTGTTAAAATCATTGCTTACCTTATTTCCCTGCTGACAAACACCTATTTCCCTACAGAACATCTCAACAAATGAATGGCTGTGCTCTAGTGATCTGACCTTGATTCTGTAGCTCTGTTTTCTGATCCTAAAATATTGTTATTGCTTGCTTCCTTTGCTAATTAGTTAGGGATTAATTTTTCACCTAATCTGCTTCTGTAGCTTTTTGAATATAAAGTGTTTATAAGTGCCAAATATTGCTGTTACTGCTGATTAGGTTATTAGGTAATAATCAGTAGCTGAAATAGGACTTCCCGGATGAGAAGCAAGCATGGCACTCTTCCATCTTCTTTCCCATCTGTGGAACGGCTGACTCGCTCTGAAGCAACCCCACAACACTCCTGTGAACACCTTGCTGAGGTGTCTGTAGCTAAGTGACACAGATGAATTCACAGGTGCATTTTCATACCCCATCACAAAATTAACTTTTGGATGCAGTGGCAGCTATGGCTTTCAGCGACATGACTCGCATGTGCCACTCTATAGCTGTCCTTTAGGACCATAATCCAGACACATGAGAGCCCGAAAAGACTAATGGTTTGGTTCACATGGCCTGACTTTTGACCCACTTTCTGTGCCTAATATTTCCTTTTGGCTGGCTGTAGGGCTTCAGAGGTGCTAATTGAAAACACCAGGCGGGAGGAATTAGGTGGAAGCTGGGCTGAGCGAACCTGGGCACGGGCTGTCTCCTGTAGCATGTGAACGTCAGAGAAATGTCTAATTACAAAAGCTGTCATCTTCCTCAGTAGTGATGGGCTGACAACTAGCATGGGCATGAGGGAAGTTCTTGTTCTGGATACACTTTTGTATTGATTTTTCTGTCAGGATCTAAGTCAGGAATTCATTTCCAACTCTACCCTTCAAGACTGGGTCTGCAGCCTCTTTTATATCTGGGCTGATGTTACTCTGCTGAGCCGTGTGAGAGGAGAAGCTGGCTTTATGTTGTCAAGTGTAATAAACCCAAATGTTAGTATGAATTTGCTAACAAATGAAGGTAATTGGGCTCTTTAGGAGGGAGCGAGATGACAGCTTTTACTGTACTTCAAATATCAGTCCCAATTACTGTAAATACGATCATGATGCAAAACATTAATTAGGAAAATCTGAACTGTTTGAAAAGTACAGTCCCATATGAATGATTAACTACATGCAAAATATTGTGCCTGATTAGAGGCATTCTACTGAGACATCCATCTGTGAGCTCAGAAAAACCTGGTAGAAGGCGAGGAGAGATCACAGTGCTGAGGGACTGGCAGGGGTGAGATGACCTAGGAAGGGACTGCGCCACGTGTATTTCACGTAGGGTCATCGGGTTTCTGGGACAGGAACATCTATGTACCCTCCATTCTTCACTGTAAGCATCTTCAGAAAGAATATTTCAGGTTTAAATAAGTCAGGCACTGAAACAGTACATGGCTTGCTCACAGTCACTTAGGACAACAGGACCAGAGAGGAAATGAGCATGGGTCTTCTAAGTCTTAGCCTGAATCTAGTTCTTATTCCTTACACAAGAGTGGAAGTGACTGTCCACAAAAAGGTGGGAAATAAAACTTCTCAAAAAACACGATGGTGAGCAGAAAGCCCAGGAACTACAAAATTTCCCCTAGATCACCCCAAGTGCTCTTTCTGGAGCTGGTGGTTCTTGTGATCGTGCATTAGCAAGCATGCAGCAATTGCTAGTTAAAGAACTCACCTGGAAATGCTAGCTGAGGCATTTCCGATAGAATAAACACATCCACCAGTGGTGTCCACTCAGTCATGGGCAAACCCTAAATGGTGAAGGACAATCTACTGTAATAATACCTACTATATCTATATCTCTATCTCTATCTATATCTATATCTCTATCTATATCTGTATCATCTATATCTATGTCTTTATCTGTGGCCTTTCGGACATAGCTCAGTAACAGAATTAATTTAGGGAAAAAAAGAAAAGAAATAATCTCCTAATCTTGTGACTTAGTTTTATTCATGTATTCTCTGGCAAAGAGAGGGACCATGAGAGCTCAAAACACTTTATCTGTTGTTTTGTGTCTTATTTGAAATGCATTGGTCTTCTCAGTTAATTAAAAATACTAAATAACTATGCTACTGCTGTTTTATTATGAAACTTGGGTATATGTTGCCAAATGGGCTATTTTAAGCAAAATATTCAGTTGTAGTCTAAATGTACTATTGTTCCCCATTTGGACGAGAGTCCATATCCAATGAAACATAAAAGCTGACAAAATGGTGTTTCTTTGTCAAAACCTTGGTGAAAGAATAAAGTGACAAAGGATAATTGTTCGTACTTTGGACTCCTTTTTCAGGCAGTTCTCAGTCTGAAAGTCCCCTCTCTTTTTTTGGTGATGGTGCCACATTTATTGCTGGTAGAACTGCTCACCACCAGATCACCCACTGATCCAGCTGGAGCATGAATATACGTTCCCATTTCTGTCAAATTACTCACATCACGTGCCTTGGTATTTATACTGCCTCCATCTTCTGTGCCAGCTTTTGGGGGAACAGATGATACCCAGAGCAGCACAAACCCCGCTGGTACAAAATTAACTTGCTTTTGAAGAATTTTGATCCAGCAGCACTTTGCACCAGGTGGCTGCAGCACTTTTGATCCAATACTGGCAGGCGCCAGGTCAGATTTGCAGTACTTGGAGCTGTGTGCCCAGAGCTTGCTCTGATCATGGCATGAGCTTTTCTGCTTTTCTTTCTGAGCAGCTTTAGTCTTCTCAGCCTCTTTCAGAAGGATAGCCTTCCAAAACCAACGTCCAATAAACTTCCCCTGCTTGTTATACTGATGTACAGCATTATTGGTGAGCATTTTGGGGACAGAAAATAGTATCGCTCATTGTCTGGTTCCCTAGAGTACTATAAATGATGCTTACATTTATCCCAAAATGGAAGGTGGCCATTTGTCCCGAAGAAAATGGGTCTAGTGCATAACAATGCAATATTGTACAAATGATATAAGACTATAATAATGACAAACTATGTAATGTCCTAGCATTTGGATTTGTACCTCAGTATGCTCTTTTTATGATGAAATGAAACCAGGTTTATTCATGAGCAGCTTATGAAAATTTCTCTTCAAGTGTTCTATCAGCTAATTGCTCAGGAGCTCTTCAAGAAAATCCCTAACCATTGACCATGATACTACATTTTATTAGCTACCTCTTGTTGATTCAGAAGTAACAGTCTTTCGTGGTCCATTTTCATAGATTAAAGTTGATGAAGGAGGCATAATTACCCAGATTTTAATGGAGTTAAATATTGAAAACACCCTGCGAGCTGCAAGAGGAGGGTTTTTTGGGGGGGCCTTTTAAAATCAGTCTCTAAAGGGTGGTGCAGGTAACAAGTCATAAGTACTGTAAGTTCATAATAAAAATGGTTCTTCACTGCTCTCGTGGTCTCTTCTTTGTTTTATTTGGAGAGGTCTGTGCTGCAAACCTGCCACTGAAACCTCATTCTGTGGTTCTCTCAGCTGAGATACTCCTGCTCTTCCTAACATTGCTCAGATTTCCACCACAGCACAGAAGTTTCCCTTTGAGGATGGTGCATAGAGGGAACAATTCCCAGAGGATTGATTTCTCAGTTCAGCCATTCACCAGCAGGTCAAAAGCCTCACCTGTGGCAGATGCTCCTGTCAGTGATGCAGTAACTCACCCTGGCCTTGTTATTGCCGTCTTACTCAAGGTCCTTACCCTGAAATATAGTGCAGTTCACTGTCACTGAAAGAGCTTCTGGTACTTCATCCCTAAAGTAGGACATTGTCACTGATGAAAGGCCTGGTGTTAGTTTTAGGCATTATTTGACTCACGCATATTTGGTAGTGTGTGGCTCTAGTGCTCATCTTAGGGACGATGAGATGAGATTAACTGATGAATATTTGCATTTGAGGTAGTTGTTCTCATTATATTGATAATGAGTGCTTCTGGGTGTAGAGTTTCAAGAACTTTAAGAAATGAGCAGGAAGAATTGAGGGTGATTGCTTTCCAGAATAGCTAGCCCCTAAAACTACAAAACAGGTTGTAGTCTTCCTAAAAGCACAGACAGCTGAGAGAGACTAAAGCTCAAGGAGTCCAGCCATCTTCTACCTGCAAACCAGATGGAATAGATGTTTGCTGGGTACAAGATAGCTGAGTTCTAGCACCACCTCTTGGCTCCCACCTGTAGGTATGGGATGATTCCAGCTAAATTAATGAATAATGGGAAATCATGAAGCTTAGCCTTTTTTTCTGGGATAAAAATAATTCCATTCCTCTCTTTTTGGAGAGATGTTATTTCCTCTTCTAGAGGCACAAAACAAGTAACCTACCAACCTACAAAATACTGCTGGAATTTCTGGTATTTTCACTGGGAATCTGAGCTGTGGATGATTGTCTGTATTGTTTATGTTGTGGAAGAATCAGGGCTTCTACAATCACTTACAAAATCAGTTCCTTCCTTTTGCAGTGTAAGGGCAGCAATGTCAGATGCAAAGATATCTTTCATAGGAAAAAATGGATCTTGCCAGTTTTACAGAAGGGTCGTATAGCTGCAGTTCTCTTTTTCCTATCACAGCCATGTACGTGTTAGAATCTGGGGCTTTTTTATTTTTAATGCAGATGTCATTCACAGACAGAGCATTTCTAAATCAATCTTTGTTCACACAGGTTCACAAAACAAAATTCTATACTATCCTATTAAAATTCTATTGTATTAAACACAAAACCTGTCTCTGGATTACCAAGTCCCTAAGCCACAGACTGCTTCCCATCTGAGCCCCTGAGCACAGAGCTGCATGATCAGGCCCTAGGACATGGAGTAGGAGGCAGAGAGAGATGTTTGATGGAAGGCTCTGGCAAGTGAATGACAAACCCATGCTGTATTTGTGAGATATGGTAAGCACTGTAATAGCTGTTACTTCTTCATCACTCAGAAGCATGGTACACTTGAAGACACATCTAGTTTATGGCTAGTAAATGCAGCATCTGTTAGTTCCTGAGAGAAAATTCACTTGGGAGATACAGTCTGACACTGGTGTCCTGGGTAGTGAGTGGCATGATACTGATGCTGTGCTCAGCACACTGGAGAAGGCCAGGTTATTTAGAGTTATTTAAAATCTGTATGTGCCCCATCTGAAACTGTGCTATCAAAATATTTCTTTATTTCTCCAAACCCACTAGGAATTATACATGTCATGATATCACAGCATTTACTGTCAGAATAGAGAAGTCACTGGAAGATTTACTTCAGTTTAGATTCTTGAAAACATCTTAGTCTGTCTCAGCCTACACCCTAGCCATAACTGGCAGCTGAAGGATAAGTAGATAATTTGGTTTTGTTATTGAACAGAGACAGGTTATCAGTAGGTGTCAATGGGCATGAAGAGATTCACCAGACTGTTGTCTGCAACTCCTCTGCAGTCGGCATCACTGATGTCCAAATCTTGGAAGACTGAAGTCAAACTGAGCAGGACCTCTGGGATGCTGTGGTGGAAGTATATGCAAAATGGGAAACCTATTACTTGTGGCTCCAGTCATAATGACAGATAGTGTGTAAAGATATTTAAGCTATGGCATTCGTTCTTTGGAGCATGAGGCAGCCTCAAGCTCCATGTGTTATCTCAAACAGAGTCATGGAGAGAGACTTCAGGATGGTGTTCAAGATTTAAAATCTGGCCTTGATCCCAAACTGGGATTTTGTTTTCATTCTCTACAAAAGAAGAGTCAGATAACATCTTGTTTTCCATCAGCAGATTTGACTCTGCTTGGTGTTGATTTTAATGGATTTCTTAAGGGCCTATCATGTAGTTCATTTTTTGAAAAGAGGACCTGTTATGAGGGCACAAAAATGGGTTATCTACCCCTTAGCTAGGTATGTAGGACATGGTTTTTATTAGAAGTTTGTCCTCACATGTTGCTAAACAGCTGAAGGAGGGAGGATAGTCCTGTGCCTGCAGCAAGAGACGTAGCACCCAGTTATAACACAAAAAACCCCTGCGTGGCACAATTCCTTCTGTCTCAGAGTGGATAAATACCTTCTTTCCTTTCTCCCTGGAGGACCTACTTGAGTGTTTCCTGGGTCTAAACAGAGCTATGCTGGAAATGTTGGTTGGTTGTGAATCTCACAATATTTCTTCTTGTTCATTTCTTCAGTTTGAGATTTATTTGTTAATATAAATAGCAAAAGGATCCAGAGAGAAATCCTGCCTTTTAGGCGCAATCACTGTAGTAGTGAAATTGGAGGGTATCTTGAGTCACAGCTATGAGCCTACTGCATTGCTCCTGCTGACATGATAAAGACATGATGATGCAGTTCAATCACCTGTTGCCATTTAGAAGCCAGTTCATTTACTGCTGCCCTTGTTTTCCAGTTCACCAGTTTCTTCCTATTGGCATCTCCTTCCCATTGCTATTCTGCAGCAGTCAGCCAGCCTGCATCACACAGCTCTGCCAAAAGCTCTGCCAAGACAAATAGGAGGAGAGCGTGTGCTTTTCACTCTGAGGCCAAAAAAAGTTTAATTACAGTCAGTGTCAAACCCCTAGATTTCAGGATGCAAAATTTCATCCCATCTGAGTCAAAACCAGTACCTTTTTCCCTTCAGGATCATTAATACAGATAGGACAAACAAGGAACTGAGATATACTCCCTATACTATACCCAGGGATCCTGTTCCTTCCCCTACCATCAAAGAGAGAGACCCTTCTCACTCTCAAGCCTAAGAGCAATCCTGACTAAGCTCCAAGTGCTTTTGTGACAACACTTTTACTGGATGTGTTTCCAGGTTCCTTGGAATCCAAGTCTCATGGCAGAGGCATTGCTGAGCCCTGTCCTGGGGTGGCATCCCTTGGAGATTCAGATGAGCTGTCTGGTTGAACCACAAATTTTTTAAATGTTCTCTGGGGACAAGATACTTGTAGAAAACTGAAGAGAGACAACCTTAGGGAGTTTATTATTACTATTCACGCTGCTGTCTTACAGCAACACTCAAAGGTCAATGGCACTCACTGTTAACACCTTAAATTTGGCTCCTCTAAAATTACTTTTCACACAGCTTTCACTAAAGGAACTGAAAAAGCCTTATAGGGACATTCCCAACCTTTGTATGCCCATATATGTGGCTGACTCAAAAGATACACTACCAACTCAAGTATTGCCTAAAATTAGACTTTATTTACTGATTGCAGTTCTGATGTTATTTTTTAAGTATAAAAAAAGCTTTGGCCCCTCTGGTAGCAGCTATCTTCTCCCATTTGAAAGCATCCTAGGAGGAGCTGTGAACTTGTAGCTCCTAATGTCTTTCAGGCCAACCTGTGACTCTCCCCTTTAGTAACTAACTCAAAGATTTCATCCTTTCTCTGTCCTTTAGGATGAGCTAGGTTATGTCAGAGATGGGTGTTGAAGAGCTCTTGGCATTTACCCGATAGTTTTAGCCAAGTTTTGGTTTAACTGGTGATCCCAGGGCATGTACTCACACAGTGCTGAGCCACTGCTGCTCCAATCCCATGTACTTGCTCTTGCACAGAAGAGTGAGGAGCCATCAGCCTCCAGCAAGACTCTTACACGAGATGCAGCACTGCACTGTCAGAGCAGTGTGAAAAAAACTTAGATAGTCCAAGCATCTCTGTGCCCATTACCTGGGCCAGGCTTGCCTGTAACACCCCTATCCTGCAGCCTTGCTTGGATGCAGCATTCAAACATGTCCTGGTGCTAGTTCTAGCCCAGTCTGTGGGCCTTGATTCTGGGTAGTGCTGGACTGTCTCAGTACAGAAGGCATTTCAGTGCTAAACAAAATCAGTTGTGTATTCATTAACTTCAGTGGTAGTATTTGCAAAGCAGTTTGAGAACTGCTTCTTATCAAGTGGCCTGATATCAGGCCTGATTTCAGGCCACTGGCACCACTGTATTCTGGTGAAAAAGAAGTCAAAAACTAGCTCTTAGGAATATTAATAATCTATCTTACTTGATTTTCATATCCACTAGGATAGAACAGGAGGGTTTTTCATGACATCCTCAGGCCAAAGATATGCCTGCTTGTAAGCTTCTTGGAAAGTCCTAGTTGTAAAGAGGCAGCTACAACACCTCATTGCTACATGCCTTTGCTCTTCCAGCATCAGGAGTTAAGGATAAAGTCAGTATTTCCCTTCAGACTAAAACTGTCCTATGATACTGACAGAATAATATATGGTGATGTGTGTGCGGCAGTGCCATCCATAGCCCCTGTCACGACATCTATAATGATGAAAAAGCAGAAGAGAGATGAAGGAAACCATCCAGTGAATAAATTCATTAAGTGCATGCTTTGCAATTACAGCAACCCACAGTGAGATGGGGAATGGCTGAGAAATCTGGGTATTTTGTCTGGTGGAGACTCATAATTTCTTCATTTATTGGCTGGCAGGATTTGCGTTTTTATTCTGTACTTTGATTCCTTCACCCAGTCTTTCATCTTGGCTGTATCAAAACCTACTCCAGACACTGCAACCCTGAATTAGAGGGACCAGACAAAAAGTCCTGCCAAAATCCTAAGAGTAAACTGTAGCTTTGAATTAGCATTGTCTTCTCATAAAAACGAAGTGTTTTCAAATAAAACTCCATTGGCCTCTGGCTTACGGAAATGTTTGTTGATCCTGTACACCAGAGATGCTGATGAAAACCAACTTCATGTTCCCAGTTAATTTAATACTACTATTTACTATAATGTACTGCTTGAGTTGCAGTAGCACTTAGGATTCCTAGTCACAGACTAGGGCGCTGCTGCGCTAGACACCAGGCAGGCATGGTACAAAAAAGAAAGTCCCTTCCCTAAAGAATTTGCAGTCTCTGGCATGAGTATGGTCATTATAAAGACAACAATATTTTTTTCCAAGAAACGCCTCATCTTGTTCATTATCCCTTGCAATTAGCCTCATGGGGCTCCACTTCCAGCAACATGCACCTGTTAAGGGCAGCCTAGTCGGAGCTTAGAGAGACTTTGATTCTTCCATTTTTTAATGAACAACAAATGGTGCATTAGAGATGTTTGCTACTTCAAATATTCAGACATCTGAATTTCTAATTGTTTAGCATTAGTCATAATTTAAGTAGGACAGAGCAGGTTCTATATATAGCTCGTTGCCCAGCCATTCAAGATAGATAGTGTTTGTATTTCTTCCCATATTTCCTCACTTGAAAGGAGTGAGAAGGCAGTTGCAACATCTCAAGTACTCCAAAATTGTTCTGCCCTCATCTCCTTTTCCCCCAAATATTGAGACTGTTTTCAGAATCATAAGATTTTTAACGAAGATTAATTCTCAGTTCTTCTGGTGTTTATTTGGGGATTCTCAGCCCTGATGATATAGCTGGAAAATCTAAGCTTGAAAATTAAACTTTATTTTCTTTTTTTTTTTTTAGCAACAGTTGAAGTCATAACAAGATTCCAGGAGCAGGAGTTGCCCTTGGTATCACCGAAGTCCTTTAATTTCCCTGATCATTTCCCCTCCCTACTCAGTTTTAATTTTTCAGTCTCATTCCCATGTTGTATGTACTCTTACATGTGAATATACCATGTGTTTTACATTACTGCATCCAGCTCTGGGGTCCTCAGCACAGGAAAGATATGGACCTGTTGGAGTGAGTCCAGAGAAGGGACGCAAAGATGATCAAAGAGCTGGAACAGCCCTCCTATGAGGAAAGGCTGAGAGAGTTGGGGTTGCTCAGCCTGGAGAAGAGAAGGCTCTGGGGAGACCTTACGGCACCTTCCAGTACCTAAAGGGGGCTGATGAGAAAGATGGGGAAAAACTTCCTAGCAGGGCCTGTCGCAATAGGACAAGGCGTAGTGGTTTTAAACTAAAAGAGGGTTGGTTTAGATTAGATATATGGAAGAACTTTTTTTATGATGAGGGGGGTAAAACTGGAACAGGTTGCCCAGAGAGGCGATAGATGCCCCCTCTCTGGAAACCTTCAAGATCAGTTTGGATGGGGCTCTGATTCAGCTGAAGGTGTTCCTGCTTATTGCGGGGGGGCTGGACTAGGTGACCTTTAAAGGTCCCTTCCAACCCAAACTATTCTGTGATTCTGTGACTGTGAAGAAGATCTTGGCTCACAACGAGCCCACATGGTGGATGTTTTGCAACTGAATGAGGGTTTAACTTCCTGCAAATTAAAACTTCAGCAATTATTCCATTACCTTCTTCTCCAACAGGAAAACAGTGGGTTGGCCATTGAAAAGAACATAGATCCAGCAGTTTGCTCAAATGTCTTCTGCCTGGATGCTGTAAAATGCCACACCAGCCCAGTTGTGCTCAAATGTTTCTCTTGAATTTTCTGGTAGTGCTCAGATCCATTACCCCGGCTGCCTGGTTGCCCCACGCTTGTGACCCGGCTACAGCTTCAGAGCAAAATGCCCTAAATCTTGCTGCTGACACTAATGGCTGATGACAGGCCTGGTCATGATAAGAGCAAGTCAGGGCCCGTGGTGTCAGTGGTGTGTCTGAAGGCTGAATCCATCTCTGGCCCAGAGGTCTTTACCGTAGGGACATCCTAGCAGGGCAGACAGGACCTCATCTGCTCCTGGCCTTTGTGGACAATTCCTCACAGACTTCCTGGAACAAAGCTGCCAACAGCCATCCATAATACAGTTACAGCACTGTGGGCTCCCCTCTGTGCCCCTCTCCCAGCACCAACTCAAGGGTGAGTTCTGGGCTCTAACCTCCCAGGACAGAGATGTTCCATGGGGAGAGGCACTGTGGAATTGCCCCCCTGCCCTTCCCTGAAGGTCCACCCTGGTTTCCTCTCTTCCCCTTGGCCAGTGGTGTGCCCAGTGCCTGCCCTCCCCTGGCTCAGCATCCCCTGTTTTGCTCACGGCAGCCATACCCTGCTGTCCATCGTGTCTGCGTGTGTCTGTATCTCTGCTGCTCTGAACCAGGGTGAACATGGCTATCTCAGCAGCTTGTTCCAGATGCATGCCAGATGCAAACCCAAACCCTTGTCCTTGCCTCAGTCTGTGCCAAGGACAGACAGACAAATTGGATACTCAGCTAACCAGCAAAATTTCTTTCATGGCCAAATGTACCCAGACACCAAGACAACCAGGAATACCAATCGCTCGGCACTCCTGGGGCATGCCTCTTTGATGGATTTCCCTGTTGCTACCAATAACTGTGAGATTTGTTCCTGCAGCATTATCATTAACAGCATAGAGGGCTCATGCATGTGCCTGTGCAGCCTTCTCCAGCCCTTATTTGAAAGCAAGAATAGCAGCTGACAAGTCTTGTGAGGTAAATATAAAGGTCAGCTGTTGTCTCCCTGGATGAGGGCTGTCAGGAGGAGAGAGGTGCAGCACTTTGCCGCCTGCACACTTCTCCCAGCTTCTGCAACTCCCTTCCCTGCTCAGAAGAGAGCAATGCTGTGAGGCCTCCAGAAGTGCTCTTTGGTGTTGTCCAAGAGGGTATGGGAGCAGCTCCTCCCTGTGTTACACTTGCTGGTGGGAATATCCCCCTGAACAGGCAGGGATTTGGGCAAAGGAAAGGCTCTGGCTGGGGCAGTAGGTCCATGCTTGGGATTCCTGAGCAGTGCACACTGGCCCCTGCCCAACTGGGGGTCAGGCTTTGGGATGAAAACTGTCCCTGCAAATCCACCCGTGTGTGAGCTGCTGGGAACGGCTGTGTTCTTCCCAGACGTGGTGGAACCGAGAGGATATTCCTCAGGAATTTTTCCTTCTGCTGGGACCCCCAAACCCATAAAATTATGTCTTGTGAGCAGATGTCTGGGATCAAGAGTAAGAATATGAAGTGGTGAATGAAAATAGTTCTCTGATTGAGCCAATGAACTTGGTCTCAGATAGTGCAAGATTCACTCCTGCTTCTTACACAATTCCTGGAGGGATACCTGATAAATTTCTTCACCCTCTCATGCCGTTTTCCCCACTGGAAAGTTTGGGAAATTAAAGTGATTTCCTCTCTCTCTCACAGGACTGTAGGAAAATCTGTTACAAGTTATAGGTGGAGCTCTGCTTTAAGATTGAGGTGCACCACAGAAAGTCTCTGTGACAGGAGCATGTGACTTCCTTCCTGGAGGAAGGTAATTGAAAAATGAAAGAGAAATTAAAAGTGAATGAGTGAATTTCGAATACTTCTGGGGTCAGAAGCAAGGACAGATAGCTGAAATCCTTATCAGTTTCATTTTTCATCCTGACCTACAACATACTTTTTTGTATTTAATGGATTAATTTTGATTGATTTTTATAACTCACTTTAATTGATGTTCTCTATGATTATTCTAGCAAATTCAGTCTGCTGAGGAATAATAGGCAAATGTATTTTGTTCTTAAAGTGATTTATCACCTTCAGGCATAGTAAGATACCCTGAATTTTTCTTTACTTTTTCTCTCAGTTGTTCTAGAATCCATAATATTTATGACTATCAGATACAAATTTCTTTGTATCAGGACTACGAAAAGGTGAAATGGAAGTGTGATATATACATGTGTCAGTGCATGATTGCTGGCATCTCAGAGTGGGAGAGATGAGCTGAGTTCACCTGAAATAGTCACAAACTGCAAGATCCCGTGTTAGAGAGCTGATCACAGGGATCAAGAATGGTGGGGATCACGGGAAGGGGTACTGTGAGATGTGGAAATGTTTGCTGAACTCAGCAATGCAAAAAATCCTTACTGACTTCTGACAAAGGCTGGAGGGGTAATGAAATATTGCACTGTGGTAGAAAGTTGATCTACATCTAGTGTGTGTCCTTCTATGTTTGTAGTTGGACATCTTCAAAAATACCTGGAGTAAGAGCCATGCCCTCAGTTTAACATCAGCCCCTCTGTATCACTATATTTAGAACTGTGATCTCTCTGCTATGGTCAATCAGTGAGGAGGGGACTCTTCTCGCCTCACATTGCTGTCTAAGGATTCAGTGACCAGGCAAAGGTGGTTGTTGGCACTCCCTTTATAGACAAGGGAACAAGGTGAACTTCTCCAGAAACCTGAAGGTGCTCTATTGCTGCGGGGTGCATCATGCTCTGGGTATGCTTTTTCTTTCCCTTAGCTACCTCAGAGTAGCTGTAATTGCTTTTCAGTAGGTGCCTGAGTTTGAGATCACCAAGGCTAAAGGGCAGGAACACTCAACCCAAGTCAGAGGAGAGGAAATGGGCCTCAATAGTGCTTTTTATTTCTAGACAATGTTATTTTGTGATTCACTAAAAATTCTGTTTGCTCCTGATGTTTGCAGAGTGAGTCAAATACGAACACTTTTCTTACAAAGGGTATGCTAATCTCAAACTATATCACAAAACAAAAATCTCTAATCCAGATATTCCTGATATCCTCCTAGTCTTCCTTTTTCACCCCTCTGGTGAGAAGCCAAGATTTCTTCTGTTGCAATCTCCTTCAGGAGTGACAGCTGAGATTTCACTCAGAAACTAATGATTCTAGAGATAGGACTTTTATATTCCTAGGCAGTCAGTTCTGCATTTGAAGTGTTGAGGGAAGTCCTTTTTGGTTTATGTATCTGTGATATTTTATATTCCTCATTATCAAGAGATCCAACTGTCTCACAGTCTTCCCTGCACTGCTGCAAGCCCTCTCACACATCACACAGGAGCTATGAGGAAAGTGGGGTAATAAGACCATGTTGGCTTAGAAACAAGCATGTGTGAGATACTGCAGACCCTGCTCAGAGCCAAGGTGAGGAAAAAAAAAGGAGGAGAAGAAACTGGCAGGTTGTACAGCTCTTGTGAAAACTTGAGGACCCTAGCCTGCTTCTATGTTGCATTTGCTATACCTGGATTTCTTCAAGGGACAAAAATGTCTGCCTAAAGAGACCTAAGTAATGTTTTAAATTATTAAAAACATAACATAACCTGAGCCAGTTCTCAGTGGCATCAATCTTTTGAAGAAATGCAGCTCTGTCTTATCCAGATCTCACCCCTAACACCAAAAAATATATATTATTTGTATCAAAATTCTTCCTTCTTTACATTTATGGTCACATTATTTTAAGAGGTTTTTATGTCCTTAAAGAGTATGTTAAACCTAAAAATGGAGACACTGTGATAAAATACACCCCAGAGCGCATCTGAAGGGTTTGAGTTTAATAAGTGCCTCTTACATTTTCCATCAAATGATTGAATTTAGCTCCTGTTTCTTTGAACCTCTTGTTCTCTCTGAAAGCTGTGCTGACATGCTTTAAAAGCATACAAATAGCTGCTGCTGTGACTAGCTACACAACATATTCTGTTCTGTAATACACATTTCAGTTCATGAATGCCTGAGCAAAAAGTGGCAATGAAGAGCTAAATCTCTGGTATTACTACTTATTTTTCCATTTGTTCCTTCATGCTACACAAGATCTGATTCTTTGGCACTTTGCCAAAAGCATCTGAGGCTGGAGCTAGGTATAACTAAAATCGAAGTATAGAGCATCCCTAAGGAGATACTCACAACTGGGCTGCAGCCAGCCTCATACATTAAGTGGGTTTAACTTTGTTATTTTATTAAGGAAATGGATTTCAGATTTATCACTTACTTCACCTCAATAGCATGTGACCACCTGTTCTGTCCCAACTCCTCACTATGAGGGGAGACACTCAAGTGCATGACCCCAGGATTTTCTTGTCTAGGCAAGATAAAACCAGTAGGTTTCCTGTAGAGTTCTCCATTTTAAAGGGAGGGATGTGATTGATGATGCAACTGAGGCAGTGGAGAAGGAGGACTGAGAGACAGTGGCAAAGATGTTGGGATGCAAAAATGGAAGAACACACCTTACACATGGAATGGGTGTTGGGCAGAAGTTATTTCTATAGCCAGCACTACCTCTTGAAGAGATCAGAGGGCAAGAAACCCAGGTGAAGACATTGGTGTAATATGGTCTGGAGCCGGAAGACATAATGGTCATGGGAGAACACTTCAAAAAAAGCTCCACGTGGGATTGGGACAGGCTGGAGGGGAGGGCCTTAGCTGAGGAGGGCACAGGGAAAGCACACGGCCATGGCGTTGAAGAGGTGGGGACGATCAGCTAGTGGAGTCGAGAAGGGGAAAAAAGTGCAGTTGTTGCCTCCTCGGAAACAGTGGGAAAGCAATGGAGAGGAGCACGGGCCAGACCGGGGCAGCGGGTGCCGGCAGCGCGGAGCCAGGGCCGGGGCGAGCAGGCGGAGCTGCCAGCGGTGGCAGGGGCGAAGGAGCGGGCGGAGCGCTGCCCGGGCGACGCTCCCTGCCCCGGCAGATGCTCCCGGGCGGCCCCGGCGGCTGTCCCGGCCTTCCCCGCCACCCCCGGGGGCTTTCCGCCCCCTCTCCCGCCGGCGGGGTCCCTGGCAGCACCGGTGCCAGCGCTGCCGCGGGTCCCTCCCGGCAGTGGCACCTGCTCTGCCTCTTCCCCCCGGGCTCGGCTGCGCCCCTGCCCGCTTTGCAGGGCGAGCGCTGCCCCGGCCCGGGCCGCCCCGGGCGCGGAGCACAGACGGGACCCACGCAAAACACGCGTCCCGCGGAGCCTCCTGCGCCGACCCGCCACTGTCGCCCCGTGCGGGCGGGCTCGGAGGCGGCGGAGGCCGGGGGGCCGGGAAAGAGCGGGGATAGAGACGGAGATCGCTCGGGTTAGCAGCCCCGGCCCCGCTCGGGTCGGGTCCCTCCCCGCGGGCCGGCCCGTGAATGGAAAGTTTCCCCGGAGTGACCTCTCATAGTACGCGCCCGCTAGGAAATCTCATTCAAGTATTTTTGTCAATGGGGTGGGGGGGGCATCCTGCTCCCCGGCCCCCGGCCCGGCTGACGTCACTGCAGAGGCGATAAATATCTGTTGATATAATTGGACGTGAGATTTGGGGTTGCGATAGCGAAACTCGGCCCATCGCCGCTCCGACGGGCCCCCATGATTTATTCAGCAGTAGATCGGGGCACGCAATCGGGCTGTCAGGAGAGCGTCAGCTTATTAGGCAAGTTCTGCGTGATTCCAGGAGAGGGTCTAAGCTATAAAAATCCCGCGTCCCGGCTCTGATTACTACCAAATCTGATCCCAAGTTCGCCAGGAACCGACTCCGAGGGAGAGCGAGAGGAAGGGACGCCGGGCACCACCGAGTCCCTCCGCCGCCCGCCCTGCCCTACCGCCGCCACCGCCGCCCCAGGTAGGTGCGGGGCCGCGCCCGGGCGCGCAGGGGATGCGCTGCCGTGCGCTGAGCGGGGCTGAGCGCGGCGTCCCGCGGGCTACGGGGAACTGTCCTGGCCGGGCAGGGAGCGGGGAGGTGGGGAACGGGCGCTCGAACCCCGGAGCTCGTGGGGAGAGCCGCTCCGCCACAGGCACCCCGCATTCCCCCTCGCCCCGGGTGGGTGAAGAGGCACGGGTCGCGAACAGGCGTGTACTCTCCACGGGGGCTCAGCCCAGCCTGGTTCCCGGGAGCCGCTGCCGGCGCAGCCCGGAGCCGCCCCGCGGGGCTGTTCCTCGGGGTTGTTCTGCGGGGAGCGGCCGCCTCGACGGCGCGGGTGGACGGGCCGGGGTGAGCGAGCCCGGGGCTGGTGTGCGGAGCGCGGAGCGGCGCGGAGGGGCGCGGAGCGGCGCGTTTCAGCACCGGGACAGCGGCGGCGGGGACGCCCCCTCCCAGGCTGCGCGCTGCCCTCCCGGCCGCCCCGGCTCGGCTTTGTAACCCAACCCCCCGTCCCCCGTCTGCCCCAGCAGGTTTGGGCCCCGATCATGAAGATCCCGCTGCTAGTCTCCACGGGAATCCTGCTGGTCGCCCTCCTGCCCTGCCAGGAGTGCAGAGCTCTCAGCAAGAGCCCGGCGTCCGTCCCCGGGGCTCTGCACCAGCCAGATTTCTTCCAGCAACAACAGCAGCAGCAGCAGCAAACTCTGCCCGTCCTGCTCCGCATGGGAGAAGAGTATTTCCTGCGCCTGGGCAACCTTCACAAGAGACCCGCTGGCTCTTTCTCCGCCTCCTCCAGCAGCACCAGCCACCTACAGCCCGAAGCCTCCGCCAGCAACTTTTTCCGGGCGGCGGTTCAACAGCTGCAGCAGCTGCCCGAGCGCTCGCCGGGAAGCCGAGAGGACGGCGAAGCCGAGGGCGAGGCCGTGGAGAGGGAGAAGCGATCCGAGGAGCCCCCTATTTCTCTGGATCTGACTTTCCACCTCCTGCGAGAAGTCTTGGAGATGGCCCGAGCCGAGCAGTTAGCGCAGCAAGCTCACAGCAACAGGAAACTGATGGAGATAATCGGGAAGTGAAACGGCCCCTCCTCGCCTTGCCAAAGAGATTCCGCAGTTAGCACAAGAATAATTACACCGTCCGATGTACCATAGTGCTGCTCTGATGTCATCTCTTTATTTTTATATAGCTTTAAACCTAGAAGGGTGTACTCCGAACAGCCTCTGTCCCTTGATTAGCATGCACAACCGTGTACCAAGTGCAGAAACACGAGTGTCGTTCGTAACCTCCCTTACCTTTATTTATTTCTCCATTTCCCAGTTATTCTAGTGCCATCGCTACGTAGGGCTGTGTGAGCATTGGAAGAAATGGTGCCAAGAAGACAGAAAACTTTTCTGCTGGGGGCAGGGAGGTGGGAGGGGGAATCTCTGTAAGCTACTTTCAATCCACTTTTTTTTCCTGTAAACATTTTCACAATAAAACATCTTTTCAGCGCTCGGTCGATTTGGTTGTGTAAGAGAATGTTTAATATTTATATTTTTAATAAAAGCTGCAAAGTAAAGATGACTTGATAGACTTTCTTGCCTAGATGCCTGAGGGCTGCTCCGCCTCCCTCAGCGCTTACCGGGGCGGGGGTGGGGCACCCGCGGCCGTGGACAACCAGAGCCGCGGGGAGCCCTGTATCTCCCCCGGGGATGTTTCCCCCCCGCCCCGGGGAGCCCCGTCTCCGCGGGCTCTCCCACAGGCGCGCCCCAACGCCGCCGGCCCTGGACGGGGGCTGCCCCACGCCGCCGCCCTCGGCGCAGGCTGCTCCCGGGAACGGGCTGTCGAGGGCAAATCGGTGCCCCCCCCAGCGCTGCCGAATCCCACCTCAGCAGTCCCCGAGGGGGCTCCCTGCCTCCTACCGCTGTGGCCGGGATTGGGCAGCCTCCTCCCGCCGGGGAGCGGCGATGGGAAAGCGGTGAGGCGCTCCCTCATCTCCCTTGCGTTTTCGTTCTGGCTCTGCGCATCCTCCCCGCACCCCAAAAGGGCAGGTTCCTCCCTGCTTCGGCTTCCCCCGTCCCGACGGCGATGCCCAAGCGGGGTCACTCCCAGGGGCTCTAGGGAGGCGGCAGTGGGTGTGGAGAAACTTCCAGGGAGGAGCTGGGGGAAATCTCCAGGACGACTGGGAGAAAATAGTAAATCCCTCACCCCGAACCAAAATCCCAGGGAGAAGCTGCTCCAGCAGCCGGAGGCGATGCGGTGGCGGTGCTGGGCGGCGCTCGTTCTGGGCTGTGCGAGTTCCAAAGCTTTGCGCGGAGCTTGCCTGTGCAGCCCTCCTAAACTCTCGCAGGAGAGTTTTCCAGGGAACGTTCTCCAGGAAAAACAGATACCAGTGAGGGTTGATGTCACTCGGGCCGGTAGCGACGGGTGTCCAGGACGGGGACTGACCCCACACAGCCTGCTAACCGGTCTGCACTGCCAGCTCACCAGTCCTGCTGGGGCACAGCGCAGCCTTATGGCCCCACGCAGGCTCCTGCCAAAACAGTGCATTGAGGGCCTGGCTCGGGGATTTGGGAAAGATCCACACGTAACCCTAGTGCAGAGCTTGACACCTGGTCCCCTATGGCACCAAGCACTCCCGGCAGTCTGCCAGTCTCTCTTAAACACTACTGAGTGCTGACACCCTGCTCCCAGTGACAAAAATCACAGACTGTCACTTTCAGTACAACTTGTAAATCCTCTTTTAAGACACAAATTTGATTTCATTTGATGGCTCAACATCTACAATGCACACAGAACAGGACAGTCAGCATCTGCCTTTTCTACAGCACAGCGCAGGGGCTTCAAATTAAACCTTGAGTGAGTACCTGTGACCATCTAATCGCACTCTGGTTTCATGTAAGAACATGTCCCCTTTTGTACACACACCGATGGCTGAGGACACACAGACACAGGTTATGGCTGGACAGACTGGGCAGCACTTCAGCAGCTGCTCGACATACTCAGAGCTGTGTGGGGGTCTTGGCCAGTGCTTTTGATGTGTGCATCTTCCTCATTCCTGCCACTGGGAATCTTCCTTAAAAGTAACGTGTTTCTGTGAGTGTCATCTGTTGCGGTTTAGTAGGAAGAGCAAGTGCAAAGGAAGAGATGGCAGCTTCCTTCTTCCCTCCCGTGTTCAGCCTCCGCAGCCTGGGAGGCACCAGTACTGTTAGACACAACCCTGGCTCGGGGCTGCCAAGGACATGATAGTGTCACTGAAGTCACCAGCACTGACAAGCAGGGATGCAGGAGGATACTGAGGAGAAGCACTGTTTTGGCAAAGGATGCTACTAGAGAATATCATACCAGCATTTTAGCTAAGAACATTGGTGAAGTGTTTACACCTACATGGGGACGTGCCATCAAGTGAGTTACAAAACACTAGCAGTGCTCAGCCTAAAGCTGTAGTGATGCTTCTTTCCCCTTGGAAGCAAGAAATTATTGGAAAACACTCTGACTACAATACATATAGTAATCTGTCCCCATGCTCCCCTCCCTCTCAGGTCTGTCATCTCAAGGGTACGATGTGGAGGTCAGCTGAGTTCCTAGGAATGAAACCTGCTCGGATGTCCCTTTCCAGGCCAGTTTCTTTGCTGACTGCAGCCAGGCTGCCTGTGCTCACGGTCCTTCCGAGGAGAAGCACACCAGAAGCCAGCCAGAGTGAGTCATCATTCATTCAGTGAGTTCAACCAGGAGAAGGAGAAGACATGACGAGCCGGCTCGTCACCCCTCTCACTGCTCACAGGAGCTTCCTCCACTCGTCCTTGAGGGTATGGTTCAGAACCAGTCTGCAAAGGAAGGAAAGGTAGATAAATGAAAGAAAAAATATCAAAATCCGTAAGATTTCACAACATGCAGGGAAACAGAATGAAGTGGGAAAGAAGGGAAAAGGCAGGGAGCATGGAAATTTGGGAAGGTAAGAGAGACTTCTAATGCCAAAGAAGCCAGAGGGATTTTTGCCATGATCAGTGGCTGAGGAAGGATTATGCTGGGTGAGCGTGTCGCATCTGTGCAAAGGGCTTAGTCCTGATTTGGACCTCTGGAATATTATTGCACTGAAGGTGATAAATGCCGGTTCAGAAGGGATCCTGAGCCAGCTTGGCTTGTGTAGCTGGGCCCTCCAGATTGATGTGAACCAGAGCCAAATGCTACTGCCAGTGCATTGCCACTCAAAATGATACTTGTTCTGCTGTTATGAAATCTGCCTTGGAAGTGTTTTCTTTTTTTTTTTTTTTTTCCCTTTAAGGTCTTCTAATATTTATTTCACTTCAATTTAACTCAGATGAGGAACAGGAAATAAATAATACAGAGATGTAAACTTCAGTTTGTATCCCTCTTTTGTTTGCATAGGTATCCTACACTTAGAGCAGAAAAAGGAATCTGGACAAGATATACTGTAGCTGCTAATAAAAGGAATTTCTAAAATTATTTGAATATTTAACAGACCAGTGTAATAGGCAGAAATATTTTACTAGTTCCAGATCCCTTTGGCAAAGAATGAAGACTGCTTTGTGATAGTATCAGAAATCCTAGTAAAGATAAAATATATAAAAATGGGTGATTTGCTAGCTAAGGAAAGCCTTGTGTCTTCATCATTAAAACCACAATTTAACTTGCAATATACAGGATATTTTTGCCCTCTGTATTCCTAGATGCACACACATTATTGTACATTCTTAAAATTAAACCAGCCATGATGCCAGTCTTCTTTGTGCAGGGTTTCAGCTTACTTTGGAAACTTCAGCATGATCTCAGGTGAACTATTTGATGTCAACATACTACTCAATAGAGGGAAAATGACAAAGTAGTATCCTCTGAATTTTAACATCTCCATCATTTGTAGAATTGTCCTAAAACAGAAAGTTACCAAAGCAGTGTTGCTAACAGACACATCCAGCAACAAACATTGAAGCAGGGTTGCTTGTGAGGAACTGAAGCATGGGGTGGATGATTTTCCTAAGCATTTTTGCAAGTACTTACTGTTAAAGCGTACTACAAGAATAAGTAAGAACTAGTGGTGTGTTAAGCTTAAATTGGCTATTGGGCTTCATTCCAGTTACTACCTATTTAAGTGTCACCAACAAACAAGACAGCATGAAGGTATGAAAAGAAATAGATCCCCATTTCTTTATTTATATCTAATGAGAGTTCACAGCGCCATTTTTATCAAGATTCTTGATTGCTCTAAACTGAAAAAGCCCTATTTATTTTAGTGAAATATTACCTGAGAAATTGCTTTACTATTTGAAATGTAGATCAATCTTTGACTTAGACTCATATTTTCACAGCAAGGCACTCTTTGCTACTCACTGCAACATACAGGACACAGAAAAGATTTTTATGGAGAGGGATCTTGCAGACAAAAATAGCTTTTGCTTGCTAACTTTATAATGCACTTTATTGAGAGCACAAGCATGGTGAAAACCGTGGGAGGAACAGCTGCCTACTTGAATGCAAAAGTCCATTTCCAGCAATGCTGATGAGAAGGGCTGTCTCCCAGGCTTATGCAAAAGTATGGTAAAGAATTGGGCCCAGGGGGCCAGATCTTCAGCTGAAAGGCTGGTAGCTAATTGAGTCCCGATTATAGAAGATCTGCCTCTCAGCCCTGGAAAGTGCTGATTGCAAATCTTTCAACCTGATTACAAAAGTCAGGTATCAGCAGTAAATACACGGCTAGACTTTCTGAGTTATAAGGCATTTGGCGCTCTCTTGATCTTGGTAGATGCAGGAGCGTAGGTGGTTTATTAGCCTTTTGTGATGCTGAAAATTTTGCCTTTATTTTTGGAAGGGCAGTCAGAATGCCTGGACTAGCTACGAGTAATTTTGAAACTGGTTGTGCAATTTTGTGCACCAAGCCGTCAGCAGTGTGTGTAAGCAGGCATGGGACAACCCTCCTCACTTCTCACCCTGTAAAGGAATAGGACTGGCAAGAGGTTTAAAACACAATTCCTGCTTTTTTTTTCTTTTTTTTTTTTTTTTTAAACTTTAACCCACACTGGTACCTTGTAATTTCTTTTCCTATGCAAGGCAGCCTCCCTTTAGCACTTCCACTTGCTGTTCTAACCAGCTACTATCCAGAAATTTAAATGAAGATTAACTGTGAAGCAAAGAACTATCTACAAGTTTAAAGTTATGCTGAGTGTTTCATAGGATTTGGACCCAATATATAAGAAGAAAGAAAGCACAATGTAATGAGTTAGACTGGCAAGCTGACTGCATTACCCTGTTAACCAGCGCTGCTGGTACTGCACTTCAAGCACAACAATCTTTATCTGCATCACTGCCAAAACTGTATTTCATAATGTGTTAACTCCTTCATATTTTGCTGTGATGACATCTTCCCGTGTCAGCAAAATAATGCTGGAACTCCAACACATTCCCACTGGGTTTGGCTGGATGAAGCGTTTGCTCCCTGCACCTTGCTGGACTCAGCAGGCTGCAAGTCTGCAATACCTCGATGTGCCTTTCCAAGACCAATCATTTTCCATCACACCCAGCCAGGAGTGAAGCAAGCACAAAACTGACAGGAGGGCCATAACTTGGCTCTTAGGCTTGTGTTTTCACACCTGTGACACTTTAGTGTTTGTCTCTGAATCATACAGTGACTGAGGTATGCTCTCTTCGTGTAAGACAAGAAACCATCGAAAGGCGCCAGCAACAACTTTGTCCAGGTTATTAAATCCATTCTTCCCTTCCAACAGCAGCCCACACAACTCAGAGTTATACAGTGTGCTGGAATTATCCGAGACAAAGATTTCAGCCGTAGATTTTACAGAAAAAGACCTGTTTGGAACCAGGCTGTGATTGTGAAAGACAGAATGCAGAATCAGGTCTACTCAGTGTCAGTGGGATTCAGGCATCTGACCACTCTGTAGGTCCTCGTAATCTCATGCTGGATTATCTTGCTCTCCCTGTTACTGCAACCCTACTCTGCTGCCAGAGGAAAGCTCTGTGCTGAGCACGGCACAGCCCTTGCCACATGCTTTTAACACAGTTCAACATTTCATTGTGTCTATCCATTGCTATTAGGTAACTGTTGTCAAGCTTCTACCTGAGCTTTATCTTTGTCTTGGAGATCTCACGGATAGGGCTTGTTTTTCACATTACCTAAAATAACAAGTCCCAACCCTTTGGGTCCCTAAAAGTAATAAGGAATAACTAAAGTGTTTACCTCAGATTACATTAATCACATTAGGCCAATGCTGAGAGAGTGCTGAATACTTACACTTTGATTTATGTTTTCCCCTGTGGTGTCGAGTGACATCAGATGGTGCTTTCAATAAGCACCAGGAATTTTCACCAGGCCAGCTCATGAAGTGGGGAGGGAGGCACACTGTGCATGACTGATGGCTGGTTTTGTTTTTCCCATAAGCAAAGTCCAGGCTGGAGTTTACATGCCAATTATTTGGAGGTGCTGAGCAACCACAACTCCCACTGAGCAGCCATTCAGCACTCCTCAGCATCTGGCACACTAGAATTTGCATGAATAAACAGTATAAGGATCTCAGAGTTGAGCCTGAGGAGTTGTTTCAAAGTTGCATATATTCAGCATCTTTCATTTGCTTCCTTAAGCAGGGCTCTACTTAAATCTGTATAAGGTTCTTGTAAAAAGGTGTGGACATGAGGAAAGAGGTCAGTGGGATGGTTTGTCATAACATTTTCATTTATTAGGTCTCAGCAGTTATCCTATTTATGCTGGGGAAAAATATGCAGTCTGGGCCCTTTAGGTATTTGAAATACAATGAAGTCTACACATTGTTTTCTGCTTTACCAGCACTAATCTCCGTAGCCTTTAGGTACCAAGGCTGGGATCTATACTGACAAACTTTAGTCATCCAGAAACAAGATATCCACGCAAGAAAACTCTATTCGTCCCCTCTAATGGGAGTGATTAGAGAAAGGCACAACCAGAGGGTGATTTGTGCCATCCTCAAAGAAGTGGATTGCCCTCTGGAGGTACCTGTTTCTTTCTACTGACTCTAGAGACACTCCGGGTGACTGGGTTAGACTAGATCTGGCTTTTAAGCAATTACACGAGAAAGATTCCAGCCATGTATTTCAGGATATCAGAAAACTCCTTGATAGGAATTCAGAACTTTGCACTACTACTTTTACAAGATCACAAACCCTTAAATTTAGGAAGTGGGGAGGAAGGTGAAGGGCTGAATGGCTCCATAATCTACTTTGACACAGATGGATGAGGCAGTTGGTTACAACTTATATGAATGTTTTCTGGAGCAGCAATGCTAACCAAAGCAGGTTCTGCCCCTTGGGTCCCCATTCACCTCTTCCTGCTTTGGTTCCATGGTTCACTGCCCATTTGCATTGCTGCAGCTCTTTGAAGGGCTGTGCTAAGAATGGGAATGTCACTGGAATGACATCAATTTTTTTGTTGTTTTTTTGAGGTGAAGGAAGATATTTTTAAACCTGGATCATTTGAATGATTTGATTTCAGCACAGCTCAACAAACAGCTGCCTCAGCACAAATGCCCTGTAAGCGGTGGCATCTGGGCAGCAATAAGAAGCCGGGCCATTTGGCAAGAAACTCCTGAATCACCTTTGCTGCCAGAGGAAAAAATGGATCCACACCCTTAGAGGCACACGAATTACCCAGCACCTTCACTGCCTCCTCTTGATCCGGCAGGAGAGCAAGAGTGTGAATTTGTTAGAAAGTGTGGGTCTTGGAGAAAGAAGCTGTGAAAATACAAGTTTCTTGCTTCTAGGGTTTCTGTAGCCTCAGAAAATGAGCAAGAAATTAAATTTAATTCCCATTTTTAGCTGGCTTGTTTTGAAACAACCCCCAGTGTTGACAAGAACAGGCATGATTAAAAAATGCTAGCTGGTTGCAAAGCAATCACAGAATCTGTAGGCTATGTTTATCTGCCTCAAATGTCAAGTGTTACACTTCTGGCACTCAACACTTCCAGGCAGCGGAAACAAAGGGAGCACAACAGGTTATTTTTAAATGGTTTAAACTTTAGTTCAAGCATTTTGTTTTCATATTTTTATGCAGTCTAGCTCCTTCAGCATAACACCTGGCAGCTGTCACGTATACTGCAACAATATTGTGTCAAAGCTAAGAGGCTGCTTATTTTGCATGGATCTTTTTTATCAGCGGGAATCAACAGAGCATTCTCCAAAATAATTGCTACAATTACCTGCCACAGAAATACATAAGGTAGCAGACAAAATTATATGCACAGACAAGCTCCATCAGTCACAGAATGTGATATATATCACTGTCTTAATAGTGGTCAGTGATGAATTTTAAAAGTCCATTGGGTGGAAATTCCTTTCTTCAATAGATTATCACTATACTACAATTAACATTATGAGGATAATGTCTAATGCAGAGTCTCTTACATAATGATCTCAAAGAGATCAAATATATTTCAGAGGAAAACAGCACGACTGGATTTTTTGGTATAGGTTCCACACACCTCTGATAGGACATGGAGGTCCAGACACTGGAACCTGTGGTGGAAACTGCATTAGAGTATGGTGTGGGAGAGCAGCTTTCTTCTCAGCATTACTTGGGACAAATGAAATAGAGTTCCCTAATATAAGTCACCTATTTTTTTCATGACTTGAAGAAAAGGCAGAAATAACATACTTGTGTAATATTTGACCGATTGCTGCACCTCATTGGTCCAACTTTTTGTTGAGAGTAATTAACTACACATTTGCATAAAACCTAGTCCTGCCACTGTCCTGGAAAATGAAGGAAACCCAAGAGAAGAGTCTTAAAAACACGTGAATGTTTAGGGCTGCATGATCAGAACAGTCTGTCCTGCATCTATCCACATCATTCTTCAATCCTCTCAGAGTGAAGGTTTTTTGGGACCTCCTGATCAATCAGCCTTCTACCATTTCTGCTCGCTCCCAGCCCTGCTGGAGAACTGTCTAGCAAAGGAAGGATCATATTGAGAGGCTGCAGGAGTAAGTGCTGGTCACGTGGTACCTGCTGGTCACCAGTGCCAGGAAACTACTCATGACTACCAGTTCTTCGCTCTTCCTCCTACTGCTGCTGTGTCAGATTAACAAGTTAAATGTGAAGTAAAACCGTTCCAAGAACTTCTCCATGGTAGTAACCAATCTAATCCATGTTCTAGAAACTTTGCTATTAGCTTTCAGGGAGAAGTGGCAAAAATAGTAATGGTTTAATGTCCTGTCTGTCTCTGTCAAGCAGTCTTTCCTTTGACTAATACGGATTTTTGTATATCAAAGCTTTTTCTTCCTCTGCAAATGGCGCTTGTGTAAATCTAATTAATGACACAGAGTGATAGCTCAGACTGTGATTCACGCTGGAGCTCCATTCATGGGATCAGATAACAGAGCCAGCATAGCTTTGAGGTGTGTAGACATGCACATCCCATGCTTGAAGGCTCATCCCGTGCCGCTCACATTGCGAGAGAGTGACTGACTTGGACTCTTGTAAGTGTGCAGGGGGTGAGAGTGGTGTACGTGAGCTGTGGGCACAGCATAGTTCCTCTGAGAGACAAATCCGGTGGAGGTGCAGGACAAATAGCTGACAATGAATTGTCAGCTAAAGCAACCTGTTGCCATTCCTTAAAGCCACCACATAACAGGAAAAGAAAATCTTGGCCACAGTTACAATATTTTTTCCTCTCATCAGCTGTTGCTGCTACCACTTTTCCTTTGTGTGCTCATTTTTCCATGTCTCCAGTTCCCTGAATCTTCTCCTCACTGCAACCACAGCAACTGAAGCTGTTATCCAAGCTATGACTCTGCTCCAAAACTCCAAAATTGCTCAGTGAGTAGCACCGTGACTTCCCGGATGGATGTCTGTCACGTCAAATCTCACATTGTAATCTCTGCTTGCCCGTTAGCAATGCTCGCCTGCTTGCACAGCACTCAGCCAAGCGATGAGCAAGATATTAAATCAAGCTTCCTTCTGTCCATCTCACGCTGTTCCCAGGTGAAGTCCAAGGAAGCTGTGATAAATTCTGCTTTTAGAGCTTTGGATTCAATTACAGTTATTGACCAGGTATTGACAGGGTATAGAGTACAGACTGCTGTCACTGTCACCAGAGGCAAGCTTGGAACTGACCTGCATTTTGGCAGGCACCAGCTCAATTTTTTAAAAAAGAAAATTATTTATTTTATGAAATTAAATTTTGAAATTCTGCATAAATATAAAAATGAATTTATTTTAAAAAAAAGTCTTTGCCAGATGTTGAAGAAGTTCATCAGCACTGATGGGGGAAATGACAGCTATATTTTCTGGGTAAGGCATTTTGTAATAGAATAAGTCATACAGCAAGTGTTTCATCATGAACAAAAACCCCTTCTGTGTACAGAAGTTCTGAGCCAGGAGTGCTCTGACTGATGTGTATTTCGATCACCACCTTCAGTGGCTGAGATAGACCCAGGCAGATTTTATAGGTGCTCTCAAAATTGAAAAGGGCAACGAGAAATTCAGATCACTTCTCCTCCAGGATTGTGAGATCCCCATTCTCTGCTCAGTCAAAGGCATGATGTCTGTGTTGGACATCGGTAGCATGGTTTGAACATCGCAGCACCTCTTGGCTGGCAGCCAGGGATAACAGGTTTTTTTAATTAGTCACCGGTCTCTTACTTAATGACCTGAAGATTATTGCAAAGATGCCAGGAATATATATCACCTGAAAAGAGATATAAGACTGAATCATCACCATTTGATATGTCTGTCTCCCTTTTTCCATTTAATTTTGGCTGCACATGCAGCCCCCCCTGATTTTATCTCCATTTTAAATGTGCGGTAGGTGGGCACTGCTGGGTGCTGCAGTCCAGCCCCTGGTCTGCTCACAAGCCTGGAAAGCCTGCAAGTGGAATGATACACTACCCAAACATAGGGGCTCAGGCCCAATTAACAAATTACCAGCACTGGGATTTTCAGTCAGGCTGGCATTTAAATATTGATCCCTCTCTAATGGTTACAGGACTACCAGTGCTGCTTTCCAGAGGTGAGTGAATGGCTACCCTGAAAGCCTGGGCTGTCTCAAGGCAGTAAGATAACTAACCAAATATTCCACAAACAGATGGTTTGTGTAGTTGTGACATACATCTATCGTAATGTGATGTAAACCAGCAACAGTTCATCCATGATTAAGAAATATTTTTTCTTTACATTCTATTTTCCTTTCCAAACACCTTAACAATGAGCAGAATGAGTGATGCTTGGAGGAGGAGGTTGAATGGAGGTAAAATTCTGTATTTAAATGAGCTAGTCACAGAAAGACAATGTCTAGGTGAGCCTGGCTTTGTATTAATTTCAACAGGAGAAATAATTTTGTCCAAACTGTCATTATGGAGATCCTTTTACTAGTAATAGACTGAAAAAAAAGAAATAGCCATAAATCAGATGGTATCTATGACTCACCAGACAAACAGCAGAGCAGACTATTTGAGGTAAAACTTCAGGTGAAGTATTTGCCACTCATATTAATTATGAGAAACTGTTGTCTGAAAGCTGGTCTTAATGCATTGCCCTCACGACGCATCACTGCTGCCTCTGAATCACCCAGATAATTCTCAAAATTAAGGGAGAGGGAGGTGTTAAAAAAGGAACAATCAAGACTTTCCTGATTTCCTCTGCATGTATTGCCAAACTGAGGGGAAAAAAATGCACCTGAAGCACAAAGTCAAGATACAAAATGGAAATTTACAGGCAACATTTGCCACCAACTGAACATCAGCCAGAGTGGCCACCAACGTAGCTGCTATCACTGAGTCCCACCTCTCTGAGTCAAACTACAGAGAAGCAAAGGCAGAATTTCTTGACTGTTAACTGAGTTTCTTACATTTACTGTTTGCCCTATAGTTCAGGTACCAGCTGAATGTTTTTTTTCCCCCATGTGAAATTTAAGAGATGTTTAGGAAGAAGATTGAAACAGAGCTTGATTTGGGCTTCTGTACCAGCTGATTCAACGGTCTCCTACAAAAAGCTCAGCTTCATGAAGAATAGATGACCTGTTTTCATTCAGTCAAACCTTGCAGATCGTTTAACGGTACAGAAATAAACCCATCAATTTTCTACCTAAGGAAAGGTAAAATACAGGTATATCAAGACGTAGATTGCAAATATCAAGCTGATTTTTGATGTCTACATTCCTGGATCCTTCATTAGCACTAAGCACACTTGTTGCAGGGAGCAGAGAGCCTTTCCAGCAGCAGCTGGTGTCTTGGAAGAGAGCTACCTGGGCCATGCCTGTGGCTGATGCTAACTTCTCATTCTGCTCTGGGGGAAACTGAGGGAAGGCTATGTCGGATGTGCCAGAGGAAATGGAGACCCTTTCTTAGCACCATTCCTGCAAGATCCAGCCTTGAAAGACTGCCTTCTCTTGAGCAAGAAATCCCTCTTGCAACAGCTGGCTTGAAGTGGGAACTTGTCTTCCTTACCTGAGCAGATTAGCAATACTGAGTTTCCAATTTGGTGAAGAGAAAATTATTCATGTTCTGCTGCCATGCTTGTGCAAACATTCCAGAGCAGCACTGTGCTAAAATGTGGGACCATGCCTTTCATACCCTGATGGAAAAGCGGAGGTATGTGGGCAAAGAGCACAGCGTGATCTCTTGGCCTTATTTTGGTTTTCAATGATCTTATTTTGTCCATGTTGTCTGCATATGCACATGACAATCAATCAGCTAAAACTTAGCTAAATACTGACCTCTCGGATATGATTTAAAGCTGTCTTGTGGAAAAAAAATAGAAGGATCACCAGCTGAAATTGAAGTATTCAGCAGCAGGGCAAAGAGAACTACAGTACATGAATACAGAGAGGACTCTCCTTATGGTAATTCTGGCAGATGGCATAAGGTTGCAAGCAAGTAATAGAAAATTTTAAAACTAATGAAACAAGATTAGCATAGGCCATTCCATTAGTATTTCTCCTCCCAAACAGTTCAGTCCTGATTATATTTTATATCCTCATGGAATTAAAGCACTGTATTTACTGGCTGCAAAGGGAAATTAGATCAGGCTACTGTTTGTGAATGATTAACTTGCGTTTCCTTTTGGACTAAATGTATGCACTGGAGTCCTCTGGAGCCACAGACAGACTCTTTTCTTATGGGGAATTTGAGCAATGGAATACAGGGTCCAGTACTTCATCTTAGGTGAAATAAACTGGGTAACCACGACACAGACAAACCAAGACTTCAATGAACTCTCACAAATTTATATGGTTTCACTGCATGAGAGATGTTGCTGACAAAACATGATTAGGGAAAGTTGCGGGACTCCAAGACCTGTTTCTCCCATGCACTGGAAAGGGCTGCTTGCTAATGTCTGTGTCACCCTCCACTAATACATCCCTCCCCATGGTGACAAGGCAGTTCATTGACACTATTCCTGCTCCCCGTGTTGTAATCATTTGCTGCTGGTTGTCATCTCCAGAGGCTCAGATCCCCCCAACTTTAGACACTAAACAGAGGCAGCTGGGTTGGGAACAATGTCACCTCACACTCAGCAGGCAGGTGGAAGAGGTGCCAAGTGAGAAGCAGCAGCAGCTGCTGAACTCTCTCTTGCTGGAGATGCCTCTCATTCTCCGTCAGAGGCAGAAGCAGCCCGTGGTGACCACACTTCTGACTTAGGCATGCTCCAAAGAAGGATGAGGCTCTCTAATGCAGAGTTATCTATTTTGTTCATGCTGAATCATCTTCTTCTGTCCCTTCGTACACTAAGTAATCTTTATACTTGTGGGCTGCAACTCCTGTTGCCTTATCCCTGCTGCTACACCTTCCTGCACTCCAGAGGAAATTTATAGATGCATCAATACAATTTCTTAGAGTGAAACAACCCTTAAATAAAGTAAATATTGAGAATTAATAGGGAACTGATCTCTTTTTGCTGCTGAAAAACAAGGAAATCCCTATTGGGGCATTCTATTAAAATAGCCTGAAAATAAATTATATCCTGCTCTTATGATGACAGTCATGCAGATTTATATTATTATTATTATAAATAATTATACAGTTATTCAGAGTAATTTTGTTATTTGACTTTCAGAGGCTTATCACACAAAGGAACAAGGGCAGTGACCTGAGATCTCACATGAAAGATAAAGACACATAAACTGTCTAACCAGCCAGTTCACTATGCTTGGAGAATAAAACCATTTTTATGCAAATAGAATCTGAGACCAAAATGTCTTTTTCCTTCACCTCCTTTCTACTTCATTATTAAATAAATCATAAAGATGTCACTGGAGACCACATAGAAAGAGTAGAAATAAGAGCTTTCTGCATTTGTCTATTTTTAATTTCAAAAGGCATTCTGAATTAAAAACAGAAAGAGAGGAGGAAAAAAGCACAGTGCTCTTCATATGCCTGATTTCCCAGGAGTACAAACAACCTCTATGTCCTATTGTAATAATACAACATTTTTTTAAAAAACAAACACAAATAAATTAAACTATGATCCATAAACTTGAGATTCACAGTGTCCAGTGCTCTTCAAATTCTAATTACTACCAGACAGTGAATCTTTTTGCCTAATTTATTCAACTAAAGGGCAGATGATAACTTCTTCCCTCTCCCTTTTTATTTTTTTAATGGAGAGAGATTCTTCAGTCATAGTGCTGGAAGTTCTGCACATAAAAGCTGAATAGTAATTTGCCATTTTTCATAGATGCTCCATATCATGCACAGTGCTGAGAGTACAGTGCAGAAAGTGAGCAGGGAAAACCAAGCATTTTTGTGTTGAAGAATAGATCAAAATTGAATTTGTCTGTCATCTGAGCAAATACCCAAAGGTAACTACAGTTGTTTTGTGTCAGAAGTTTTTAGTCTTCAGTAAATAACATTAAACATCCCAGTCATAATACAGAATTCTCTGTAGGTCAGTCATATCACACTGAAAATTGAACACACATGTATGTCTTACCTAAGAGGAGCATGAATTCAGAGCTGGAAGAACTAAGTCATGGATCTTGTCTACCAAGAAAGGGGTTACTCCAGAAGAGATGTTATGGAATAGTTAAGGTTTAGATTACAGAGTTTGTATTTGGGACAACTTCACTTGGTAGTGAAGTTCTTAGTCCTTGATCTTGTGAATATTTCAGCTCTTAATGTGACCTAAGGAAAAAAAGCCTTTGTCTAAATTGGTTGGGATTCCTGCAAATGCAGGAATGGATTGGTACTCCATGCTCACTGGGAATGTGGGAGAGATAGCTTTGAATGCCTGTGGGGACCTGAAGGGAATGTGGGGTGTGCTGTGTGAGCTGGGGTGTGAGGGGACCCCTTTCCACTATCTCCATGGGGACCTCTGGGGAGTGGGGCTCGAGCCATCCACCCAAGGGGTCACAGGTGATTTGCTTGCCATGGTAATACTGGCAGCAGGATTATTCAATGGATTTGTTTTCCTGATCTTTACCCCTCTGATGGCAATAATTACTCTCCAGCTCTTCCTCCCCTACTTGTTGGACTGAACAAGCTTGGTGCTCTTCACATCTGTCAACCAACAGGTTCTCCATCCTGCTGTCATCTGAACAGCAACTGAAATATAAGCCCATATATCTGCAAGAGTAAATGTCTCTTCTCATTTTGAACCAGGGAGATGCAATGTTTAACCATGCAGGAGTAAGCTGAAGGGTGGCATTTGTGAGGAGGAAGAAATGTTTTAGGCAGCTCGTATTGTGAACTAGCATGATGTTTTTGGATGGGAAGAAAGGGAAAAAAATCCTTTAAAGCTATGTAGGAACATCACCAGATGCACTATTTGAACTGTTAGTTAATGGTAAAATGAAATATTTCCTACCCATGAAAGTACAAATCATGTATTGAATCAGATTCCAAAGATGATGTAGTATGATAAGAAATGCCAAAAGTGTTATGCAGAATGCTAACTCCTGTGAGAAAATAAGAAGAGTGCTTCACCAGTGTTGTCATCACATGAACTAGTCATTATCACTATGTTCCGTGAAAAAGCTCTGTTTCCACAGCACTTTTCCATGATATACTTTAATTAGAGGAAGGGAGTAAATACAGTGGTGTGAAGAACATCAGCTGGGGTTTAAAAAAAATAAGGGAGTACAGCATTTCAGAGTGGGTTGTGTAAAACCACATGCAGGAAAAATACAAAGCTGAAGTTCACATAGTTGAAAATAATCACTGCCACACAACAGCAGCTATTTCCTTTGTGACATAGACACAGCTCAGATCCTCAAATCTGACTACAGCATCATCTCATGACATCACCCTCACTTGGTCACTCTGCTTTTTCTATTCTTCTGCAATTTACCGCTTCTTGAGCTTTCCTATCCCTTGCTCTGTCTCCAGCCCAGTGGCAATCCCATCCTCAGCTGTTTCCCCTGCTCCTTTCTCCCTCATCACCAGAACCATGAGCTACTCTTCTCGACAGCCTCCTCCTCCTCACAGGTGTCAGTGCCACCTGTGATCTGGGAAAATATCAAGACGTAGCACCCCCAAACTCACACACCAACAGGAACTGACATCTTTCCCATGTGCCTGTTTTTGCTCCTGGTACTCAATGAAGAAAGCTGGGTACCAGACTGCTGTTGTTTTTCAGACAGCTGCCCACATCAAATGCAAGTTTTGTTCCTTTTCTTGTTGTTGGGGCTGAGGGCACACTTAGGCAAGCTCCCATGAAGTTAACCTAGTACAGAATTTACCTACCTATGGTGAAGTTAGGCTGCCTGGTCATCAGTGTAACTGATAAGAAGAAACAGCACCAATAAATTTCACTGTGAATTTACTTTTTGCCAGCTCATTTTGAATATACTTAAGAAGACAATGTTATAGTAGATTTGATTAAAATTTTAGAGTACTTTGGTTTTTAATTCCACTCAAATGTTCTCAAATCAAACTCTGACTCGAAAAATAGCCACTGAAATTTGGTGGTCAAATGTTGCTTTTATTAAGAAAGCCAGCAAAGGCAGCCACCAAATTCAAGTGTCACTGACTGAGACCTGTAGCAGAAGATAAGCGCCCCTTTTAGCATATCTCTGTGAACTCCTTCTCCTAACTTTGCACATGATTGTTTATCTATTGTCATACAGTCTGTAATGGTTGACTATATAGCTGCTTATGTATGCTATGTAGTCATCTCTAGACTTAAAGGAAACAGCATGAAATACTTATTACCCCCTTGTGCTTTCTCACACACACACACACACACAAACATAATCTCCTCTCATTGCACACATATAGGTAATTGCTTTGTTAAAACATGCAGCTGGAACCTGTGGATTATGATGGTTTGATTTACGGAGTGCTGCTCATGGGCTGATCACCAGACACTGGAGAAGGAGCTGGTGTAGTGTGCAAATCCTTGCACAGCTCCCTCAACTCTGTTCCTTGTATCTTTGGCCCACGTGGAGTTTGTATACATGTGCTGAAGGAGGATTATTCAAATTCAGGTTATACCAACTCTAATATTGTAATTTTAAGGAAAACATCCTCCTGTACTCAACACATCAATATCTGTTATCCCATCATGCTGCTGGGTGTCTAACACTGAGCTGAAATGTATTATCTTCATGCTCTCTTTTAATCAAGTCTCAAGAATCTTTGGAGCAAACCCTCTGCCACAGATCTGAACCCAGGAAATCACACTGCTTACTGAGAGGCAATCAAACACAGAAGAAGGCTCTGGGTGTTTGCATAGCTTCGTGTTCACATGGGGAAGCACTCCAGGTGCAGCCACACAGCTGCAGAAGGCAAAGCCAAGCCATAGCTGCTCAACCAGCCATGGTAGGACAGCACAAACACAGACGCAGGTGATGAGAGTAATCTCATGCACAGGATTTCTCTGCCACTAACACATGCAAATATCTGATGTGCAGAGACATCCCCAGCCTCTCCACAACAGCTCCTGTGCGTGAGTAATTTGGATAACAGCTGGCACAAGCAAAGTGCACTGGCAGGTAAGCACAAGCAACCACCAGCATGCTGCTCTGAAGCTATAGAGTCAGCCTGTCACATACGGAAACCATCTATAAATCCAGTGGCTTTGCTGAAATGACAATTCGTGCTGTTTTCATATTTTTGAAATTATTCTTATTCTTTAGCATGCAGAGGAAAATGAAGTCACATTTTCCTTAACAACTGCTGTTCCCGCCTTGCTGCACATCACAGCCCTCTGGGGTGACTTCGGAAGCACTGACCTTGGACGTTGCTGCAGTGGCATTGCTTTCCTTACCACTCCCTGTTGCACTCTCCTCGATTGTTGCTGCTGCCGGGGCTTCCACCTTCTTTGCACTTGTTTCCAGAGAAACAGGAGTCCCTACTTTCCCCAGCCCACTCACCAGGGTTGAGCTTGGACTGCTTGGTTGCCGTGACTGGGACTTATACCAGCTAGGGTAAAACAAGGGATCGATGGTTTCTGCTGTGGCCGGCACTTGAGTGTCAGACTCGGGAGTCTGTTGAGAACCACTTGGTGTCACAACAACATCCTTAATCAGGACACATAAAGAGAAGAACAAGCAGAGTGCACCACGTTACCTTCCTGCTGTAGTCACATTGTGCTGCATGTTGTGTTTGTTACATATCACTGCAGGGCATAGATTTGTCCTACTATACGTTCTGAAATAATTGCAATCAAAATGTGAAGCAAAAGCAACTATCATTTGAATAATACAGACAAGAGAAAGAAAATAAATGAACCTAAAAATAGAACAGGAGGGTAGAACTAGCTGGGAAGGGGGTGCTAACTGAGAAAGGAGTGAGCAAGGGATTCCTTAATTCAGATAAACCCTCAATTCAATTCAATTCTAAAAATTTAAGAAAATCTGCATAAGAGCCTCATGAACCCATATCAGCCATGAACGACAGGTGTAGGTACCTTCAAATGGCTTGTTGGGTTTTAGGTTAAGAACAACACATTTGCCAATGAGTCTGTTGATCTGAGCAGACAGAATAAGGAGAGAAGCATTTGCCCACCAGCCTTGCCATCAACGCTGTAAGCCATGCACTGTTGCTCTGCCAGGACGAGGAGCAGCCAGAACTGCATCTCTCTACCTGCATCAAGCTCTTGGGTTCCTACACACACAACCTGCTATCACCACAGCATTTCTGCTTTGCCTTTTTACACCAGAAAGCAAAAACTGAAATATGGGTATCCCCCACACCACAGCACCCACATGCCATGTCTGACTCCATGCCTGACTATCTCCTAATGGCAATTTACAATTGCTAAAGCAGCACGCTATACCTTTCTCACTTTAGCCTTAGAAATTAGAGAATTCATGTTGGTGGCCAGAATTGCTTATGTCTGGTTCTTGTTTGCATAAAACCCTACATCAGTTAGGGAACACAAGCTTAGTTAAGTCAGTTAAATCTTCAAATCTTGATTAAATCAATAAAGCCTGATTTAAGAACATCTTCACATGACTGGTGAAAACTCACACATGTTTTTAGATCAAAGAAAGAATGAATCTATAGTATTTATTTTCTCTTGTTTTATGTGGGGAGCTTGCTACAATCAAAGATCCTTTGTGTGCTTTCTTGTTTTCACATAGGCCTCCTCAAATATATTCACAGCAGCCTTAACCCCCTCAGCAACTTAATTGAGTAAATTGTGTAAGAGGAGAATTTGCTAAGTTAATGGTATGCAAGGCAAACTAAAGTAGCACATGAAATATATATTGTTTTATGTACATCTTCTAGAATATGCAGCAATTATGGTCTCATTTTAATCACATTCCCTGAGAAAAGTGTTGGCCTAAAATATTCACACCCTGAACCTATTTGCTGTTAGGTTGTAAGAGGCAGTTTCCTCTCCTGTTTGGTGTATGATATTCCTGCATCTACCTAGACATATCCCAAGAATGATCAGAGCAGAAGGCAGCAAGCGCCATCCACAGAAAACAGATTAGAAGTATAATCTAAAAACTGGTGGTGGAAAGCTTCCTAAATCCAGAGGGAATGCCAAATTCTCTTGGTATAAATATTTTAACAATCATCTCATTTATAACAGTTAGCCTGAGTTAAATCACAGCAAGCAGAACATTCATTTTAATGCACTTAACTCCCAAATGGACTCTTTTTTATTTATAACTTACGTATCCCATATATATCTTAATTTATCTAGCAGCTAATTTTTTGCTTATCAAGTGATACATGCACAGGTCAAAGCAAAGTTGCATATATGTGTACAAGGGCAATAAATAATTTTGCCCTCCAGTGCATCAACTCCCTTAGCCCTGCTCCTGACTTATGGTGCCCACAGGACACAGGGGAGCATTTTCTGGCTCTGGCAGGTGCACTCAGCATAGCTGGCAGGGCAGCAGGGCAGCAGAGACATTTACCTGACCAGCTGGGGCAGCCAGCACTGGTGCTGGAGCAGGTTCAGTCAGGAGCTCTACCCCTGCGCTCTGTGCTGTGGGGTCCTGCTGAGGTGGCTGTGGTGCGCTCTCCGCCCCTTCCTCTTCCACCTTTTCCTCCTCTTCCTCTTCTCCTGATGACTCTGTGTGGACTTCACCCAAGCCTTCACTATCCTCTGTCTCCTCCTCTTCCTCATCTCCCTCCTCCTCTGATAGGACACATGTAAAAGGACAGGTTGAGCACCATGTGAAGATGGCTTCTGTCTTTACATAATTAAAAAGCCATTTGCAACCGCATAGCAAAGTCACTGACAATCTGCTGTCTGGCCGAGAGGGTGTGGGTGAGGAGCCTGCTCCCACCAGCCTGGATTGGGCACTACCATGGAGCAGGAACTTTGGGGCAGGGAAGACACTGAACACACATGCTGGTTAAAATCTTAAGCTGGCCCTTTCCATGGGAAGGAGGACAGAAAGTCCTGTCAATGCAGTTATCCTCGTGAGGGATGTGCAGCACAGCCCTGCACATTTTGGGGAGAGGCTACCTGCGATCTGGCACAATCTGTCATGATAAAAGTCCTAATTCTAGGTATTTGTTTGTTTTAATGCCATTAAAGCTGTCATCATAATTCTTTACCAGGTCAGTGGTTTGCAGTGCATGACTGGAGGTTTGAGATACCAACATGCCTAAACCACACTGTCAAACTTGGTCACACCATTGCTTTTTTGCCATCTGACACATCCTGTGGTCTGCAGTCATGGCTCAGGTTGTTTCCAGAGGGAGGCCTCTAGCACTGGATTTTCTTTTGTATAATCACAGTAGTTATACTAAGAAATGTTGGATGTTGTTCAGGGCCACCCTAGCACTTCAGAGAAATAAACCTGGATTTGATTATAATTGATACATAATACATTTTGGGGTAGAGAGAAATATCTGATTCAAAGTTTCCTACTCAGTATCATCATGTGAATCACACACAGCTGCTATATAAGAAAGAAATTTTGCTGAAATAAATTACATACCTCTGTCAAAATCAATTTCTCGTATTATTTTTTCTTCTCTACTGAGGTTCACTGTGAATTGGTTCATATTTTCATACCCATCCTCTATTTTTTCCATTTGAAATCCTTTAGAAGCTTCAGTAATTCTAAAGTAGAGATTGATTATTGGCATTGGATTTGAAGATAAATTTATAAATTGTAAGTGATTATAAAAAACAGGAGTCTCAGGTTTAAATACTTACTTCTGTAGCAATGTTTTGGCATTCTGTGGAAACAAAAAATAAATAACTGACTTCTTAAATGGTTCTATTTTTTCAGTGATTTTATGCATTGAGAAAGAATTCTTACACAGGCAGCATCTACAAGCACTAATAAGGATTTCGTAAGTGACAGACATCTATGAATGAGATGAAATTTGGATGGTAATTAGTATACAGCTGAGTAAACCTTTCAGTTCTTCAAAGATGTTTTAATTAAAACGTGAATATGATGGGAAATATGTACAGCTGGTAAAAAAACCCCACAAATGGAAATATTTTTCCTCGTCTTTTTGGTTGTATTTGTGGTGAAAAGCATTTGGTCGGTTACCCCCTTTAGGCACAGTAATTACATCTTTGACTATCCATAAGGGCATCCTTTTGGAGAGACAAAATTGTATTTGTCTCAGAAGAATATTGTACTCTTCAAAGGCAATTCTTTGATGAAAGTAAGTGGGTGTTGTTTTATTTTGTTTTTATTTATTTGTGGGGTTATTTTGTTTTGTTTTGTTTGGTAGAAATGCCCTTACAGCCTTTAATATAGAGGAATTGTAAACTTGCAAGACAGAAATTCTACACCAGTGAATTCATTGGACAGGCTGCTAATCGTTCCCTACTCATCTCTCTTAAATTTATAGTAAGAAAACAGAAGAAAAAAAATTAAATAAAGGCAAAAAGTGTAACTTAGCACACTAATTATTGAAAAGTCAATAATTTTGTCAATTTGCAAGTGAAACCTATAATTCTCAGAAGCTCATGTACTCATGAACATATTGTCCCGCCATGGTATTGGTGGGAAAATAAAGATTAGCTGGAATATGTTTAAATTCCTGTTTCTTCCATGGGGACCAGAAATTCATACACAGCATAGTATATTTTGGTGCAAATAGCAAGTACTCATGTTCTTGATTTGGATACTGTTCACAAGAAGAGTAGTTATTTGTCTGAGTTGATACAAGTGTTTAAAAAATGAATTTGTGTAAATGGTCACTTGAAGATAACCAAACTCTGAATGGGCCTACAATTGAGAAATGCTTAAATAATATATCAATAAACCCATCATTCTTTTTCTATCTCTGTTTACAGACTTCATACCTGCAAAAACACAGCCATTTCTGGTTCTTCCATGAACTGGATTCCTGATTCAACCAGCTTTGACACAGCTTCCAAGTGATCCGCATACTTCTTCATCAGGGAGCGGACATGTTCCAGTTTCTCTTCTTGGGTTCTAGTGATTATTTGTGTCATCTCATTTTTTCTTTCTTCCAGTACAGAATAGAGATAGTCAAATTTTTCACACAACTGTTCTTTCTGTCGTCTGCAGCATTCCTGTGAATCATTTGGTTTATGTTAAACATGTTATGTTCTTAAAAGGGTTTCTATTTTTACAGTTACTTGGAAGCATTTTCATCAAAGAAATTCCTCTTTCTGAACAGTGCAAAGGATTCTGCATGACCCCAGAGACTTTTATAATTTTCAAAGTCCAAGCTGTTGGAACAAAAGTTTAAAAACTCTTCTCAAACTCTGAGTTTCAAGCCACTGAAAGCCCCCAAACAGGTTATTGTATAACTTGTGAGTCTGCTAAAAAAAGCAAAAAGGTATTTATGATGTCTGTAGAGATACATCAAAGTCTGCAGAAAAAGTAAAAGCTTCCACCGTATTAGCAGCTGGGTTCATTTGCGTGAACAGAATGGTTTTAAAAGGAGTGAGCATCTCAAACAGCTCTGGAGAATTTTCTTTTTCTACCAGAGTACCTGGAACAATCCTGGCTGGGCTTGATTTTCACATACGCCCTCTTATACTCTATTTGGACAAGAGGTGTCCATTACATTCCATTTACTGTGCACTGAATGAGGTAGAGGTTCTGCGAAGAAAATGGTGTGTGACAGAAGCACAAAGACAAGAAGGAGGAATTAGATTCCAACCATATGTTCAGGCACTGATTTTCACATCGTTTTTTGAGACACTGCAATTGTCCCTCCAACCAGACAACAGCATCTTTCACCGAGTTGGGAGGATGGGTTTGATGACTGCTGCATTGAGCGCTCTCTAAAAAGAACAAACTGCACTTGTAAAGGAGGATTTATGGGGAGGAAATGGAAGACAGATTATATATAATGTCTGAGGTCTACCAAATAGAAGTACTTGAGTCATCTGGGTGCCCCAGGGCATAACCTTGTTGTGGTTAGACCTGGTTGTGGATGGTGGTGATTATTTATATCTCTTTCCTAGGAACTGAGGCTGAATCAATTCCTCATCTTTGTTCCTTGAGGCATAATGCTGAGATTCTGGCAGCACAGGATTATTAACAGTCCCACAGCACTTTTGGAAGTGATAAGACTTATTATTCACAGCACTTGGCCAGAGAGAATCCCACTTTTTTTCTTGACTTCCAGCCAGAGCTCATTCCTATGAGTGGTGATAGTCTGCTCTGTATTGCTTAAAGGAGAAAGCCTTTCAAAGATGTACATTTGGCTAAAAATCACTGTCTACATGGAGGTGGAGAGGGGATTGAATGCACATCTTGATGCATTGGCCCAAGTATCCACTTCTGCTCCCCAATGAGGAGGGCTAGGCTTAACACACACTCCTAATTTAAATCTCCTTGCAGGGGGTGCAGGCATGTCCTGCCCTTCTTGGAGTCCTTGTCACTTCCCAGGAATTCCTGTTTAGGGCAATTACAGGGTGGGGTTAAGGAAGTTTTCAAACCAAGTGAGTCATGGTTTCTGGGTGTCCTTATATGTTCAGACCTCAAATAATCTTCTCTTCTTCCACTGTTCTCCTAGCTTTGTCCCCATGAAATGTCATGCAGAACACTTGTAAAACAACCTTAATTTCAAGACAGGTGTGTGCTATCTTTGTCATTTGGACAAGTGTTAGGGGTAGAAGAGCAAGCAAGTGATAGCAGGGTGCCCTGAGACGTCCTTCCCCATCTTTAAGCCCTAATAGATAATATTTCCTGCCAGCAGATATTACAGAGTTGTGAATCTCAAGAGTGAGAGTGCAAAACAGGTTTCTAACTGCAAATGCTGAAATATTTCTGAAATATTCTCGTTCTGCATAAAGAGTTCCCATATGAAGTCTCTGCCTGATGGAATTACTCTAATCAGATTCTGTGTAATGAAAAAGGTTAACAAATACATGACTTTGCATTCTAAAAAGTTCTCAGCCTTTTTGTTTTTTAAAGCACAGCTACATAAAAAAAAAAGGAGTCCTTGCTACTGAGCATGAGTCTCACTGCTTGTTCCAAAGGACCTGTATTGACTGGCCTATGCTTTTAGCATTTGAAAAAACCCTGTAATTTTTCCTTTGTTATTAGACTCATTTACAGAGCTGAACAGAACTTAATTATTTATTATAGTTTTCTGGTATTTAGCATTTTATATTCCTTTCTCAATTTTCAGTATAATATGTGAATTAGGTCTACCTTTCAATCAGTTAAAAGCTTTTTTTTTTCTTTTCTGGTTTTTAGGGTTGGATAGGAGCAGTAGCTAAACATAGAACTGTAGGCTATGACTTATTCAAGCGAAAAGGAAAATGATCATGTATTTTCTGCTAAAGCAGATATTTATTGTTCTCTGCAGAGTGCTAAGCAGAAAGAAGAGACAATCCTAGATTGTGTTATTTCCATGTGTGAACATTTCTGAGTTCCAGCTGTAGCTTCTCATCTTCAAGGACAAACTGATGTCAATTCAGACAAAGCTATTGCATGGTAGGAAACGTGATTTGCTTGAATTGTAACATGGAAATACCAAGGTAAACTCTAAGATCTATTTTCTGCAATCTTTGACTTTAAAGGTGAAAAGCCTGATAAAACATCTGAAAGTAAAATGGCTGCACTTTCTTTGGGCTTTGACTTTAAAGGTTAGATTTTAAACTGAGTGGATGACTCTGAGGAAGCTAGTTTCAGAAACTTGTATTTTTTAAGGTATTTTTAGCACAGTGTTTTCTCCATACTTCAGACTTGGTGTTTGAAGATTTGTTTCTGGTTCAGCTAGTTCAACTCAAATGAGTGTAAGCTTTTGCTTTTGTATAATTCAAATTTCTGCAGTTAACCTACTTGAAAGGCTTGTTTCTGTCTGCAAAGTCCTGATAGCAGCCAATTTCATCCTTGCGGCATGAAGGCTTCTGGACTACAAAGTTCTGACTGCCATTAATGTGCTCTCTCTTTCACTTGGGCCAATGGTTTTGTGTTCTTTGAAACAAACTCAGACGTTTTCTGTTTCTTCTTGCTTGGAATTGTGTACGTAGATTGTGCAATTGTTTTTTCTTACTAATTAGAATCTATACATCTTAGGTTACCTTCTTTTCTCCTACCATTTCTCTTTTCTGCTCCAGCTCTGAAGGGTCAGTATAATTCTAATTGGGCTGAGAGGGATGCGACTCCTTCACTAGATGCTTCATCAAACTCTGATCACAAAATCAATTCATATGAGCTCCTTTCAGCCTATTGCTCTGTGATGCTCAGATTGGTCAAAGTTGATGTTTCTATTTGCTTTGCTGATGCAAAGCTCTCAAAGGAAATGAAAGCCACTTCTACTATTGAATAGCACAAAACTAATTCCAACTCTTTCAGAGAGAGGCCTTTACCAGAAAGTCCAGTAGGAACCGAAACTCTTCTCTCCCATGAGCAACAAAACTCCTTAAAGGACAACGTATTAAAACACTACTTCTGTTAAGAAGGCAAACCAACCAAATACTGAGCAAATACTGACATACCTCTGAACCATGCTGTGCCGACCCTGTGGCTAAGACTAAGGCTCTGTTCACCAGACCTGTCAGACTTTAGACTGATACTCGTCTTTTACAGCTCTAGAATCTGATCTTAGATGTTAAATGAGCTGGGAGTTGGTGGCATTTTGGTGGATCTGCTTTTAACTTCAGTAAGATCCTATTCCACTAAGAATATTGAGCAAGACTTGCTGATATGGATTATCCTTACTCTTTTATCCTCCACCGTACAGCAAATGTCAGAGGTGCTGAGCAGGTTGTATCCTTTGGTTGAGGCAGTACATCTCGATAATGTACAAAACCATGAGGAATGGTTTAGTGAAACTATTGGGAATGCATTTGGGTAAAGTGAGGTCTGTTAAAGAATGATCATTACCAGAAGTTTAAAAGACGTAACATCACACTGAAATAACTGCATTTAAAGAGGTGGTACCTACCTCAACTGTCTTGCAGGTCTCCTCCAGCTGCGTGACAATCCCTTGCACTCTGTCATTGCTCCCCACCAGGACTGCAATGCCATCACTCAGCTCAGACTGGGCAGTAAGGAGAGCAAGCAGAGGGGTGTTAGCTGCTGTCACACTTCAGGGTGACACATTTAACAGTGGGGAGCAGGAGACAAATAAGCCATATCCAGGATATTACTTCATCTTTCCACCAGAATTGAGAAAAGTAGGAACTTTACGTGCCCACAAGATTACACTTTGACATTTGTTTCCTCCTGCAACACACTATGAAAACATTGACATTTTGGAACTTCTAATGGAGAAGAAACTGTGGCTTGGAAAGAAGGAAGCACTTTGTTCTAGGAGGTTCTTCTAGATGCTTTTGTTTGAAGTGCTGTTTCAACAGGCCCCAAATATTTCCTTCGGGTTTGTTGAGAGAAAAGACTTTGTCTCTTGAGGGGTTCTTTTTTCAGTGTCTGGGTCTAGTCACATGCTGTGGTATTTCCCTGAGGACTGTAGCTCTTGGCCTTGGAATGGAGAAGAGGTGGCCCATGGACCTGGAGGGACCAAGGTGTTACAGAGTCCCTGGCACGTGGACGGTGGGGTTGGGGTAGTGGTGAGAGGGGCCAGGAGAAAAGGAGGAGATGAAGGTGGAGGCTGAGCCACTGGCACGAGGGAAATGGGTGGAGGGAGAAAATAACCCCAGTGTGGGGATGGAGGTGATTGTGAGGTATCCCTAGGAGAGAGAAAGAAGCCAGTCCTAGGGAACTTGGGGAGGGTGCTGGGGAGTGAAAGGGGCCCTTGGCACACCGCTGTAGTAACAGAGACAACTGTGTTCATGGCCTCCACAGCTCTGTACAGGATCCTTTGAGGCTTTCACAGCTCTGTAAAGGCTCCTTTGAAGCATGCATCCTGCAGCCCCCAGGTTACACCTCCTGTCTTGAGCATGACAGCCCCTTTCCATGGGCACTCTGGGAAGGAAAACACAGTTTGCAAATCTCCATGCAAAATGAGTGACTGGGGGCATGGATTCAGTCCAAGAAACTTCTCCTCCTTCTCCCACCTTTTTTTGATTGAAAAAGATGTTTGTAACTACTTTCCTAAAGTGACTCCTCATTTGTAATTTACACACACATGCGTCTGTGTGACAAAGTTGGAGGCTGGGATTGCAAACTTGGCCCGTCTGATTGCTTGCCCCACTGGGGCCCTCCAGAAAAATGAGCTGTTTATCTCAGGAGGATAACCCAGTGAGTCAGGTTTTAAATTAATACTGTATTAAAAATAAACAAGTCTTTTACTGGTGACAGCAAGGGCAGAAGATGTTAGGTACATCCTGTGCTGCCAACTATTGAATATTCCTTCATTCACTTGCAGGAGGAGGTTTTTCACTTAACCTTTCTTAAAAATGGGATGCTTAAATGTAAAAGTGCCTGATAGAAAACTATTTGATTTGAAATGGCCTGTTCTCTTTCCAGCTCCTAGTGTTAGAAATCCCACTTGTTTGTCTGATCTAAAAGCACTGAAAAAAAGGGATTAGGAACTCAAAAGAGAGATCCTCAGCTCCACATCAAACTGGGACACTAATATCTTTCTGCGTGATCTCTCATAAATTTATTTTCCTGTGTTTCTAAACATTTCCTACAGATTTATAAGAGCCTTTCAGTCACACACACAGGAGTGGCAAAGGCACCCCCAGACCTCTTTGGAAACTCGCAGGAAGCTCATGGGAACACTTTCCTGTTGATGGTCCTGTCAGTTTCTTCAAGGACTTTGAGAAACAAGAAGATATTTACCTTCTGTTGCTGGTAAACATTTGTGAGAGGAGCAACCTGACAGTCTTTGTGGGCCCCAAAGATTTTGCACAAGGAGCAGGTGGGCATTTCACAGTTCAAACAATAAATATTAATTCTCTCATCTTCGTGCTCTTCGCACATTGGCTGGTCACACTTCCTTTCAGGTCTGCAAAAGAAAACAAGTTTAAAACAAACATGGTGCTCATGAGTTTCTGATAACAACACTTAGGGTATTAGCATGAAATAGGGTACATTTGTATAGCAGCATCCAAGGTTGACCGAATACACAGCATAGACTTAAACCTGCCACATGGGATGACTTAAAGAGACAGTGGTACAGTTTAATGTCCTGACACAGTATGAAGGGATGACAATATAGCAACGTGACTTCATATGGGGATTCCCATATGAATGAGGAATGTGAGTGGGAGTGTGACAGAATCCTTGCTCATATTTAAGAATTTAAATAACCTCACTAAGCCTGGACTCAGACTACTCATGTATTTTAATTAGCATGTTATCTAACATCTGTCTGAAATATGAAACATATGTAATTTCTCTCTGGTTCATCATGCAAATTGTTGTGCACTTGGCTTAATGCAACAAAGCTCTTACGGAGGGGATTGATTTTAAGCAAGAGTTGTAGATACTGATGAACCTTTAGGCCTGTAACTCTAAATCTCTGCTGATGAGCTTTGTGTGAGGCCCTGGTCAGGACTGTCAATATCAAACAGCACTGGGTCCTTACATTAGGCCAGCAACTAAAACAAGGTGTCACACAAATTAATTTCAGCCAGGTGGCACATGTCTAACTTTACAGTTTCAAATGTTTTAGCAGTAGTTTACTCAGCTGTACCCAGCAGAAAGAGCATGGGCAACACAAGTGTTCCTTTCCTGTGCTAAGCCAGGAACTGTCGCCACATTATAGTGCAGTCTGATCTCCTCTTCACCAAAATGATTTAGCTGTACACACATACGTCTACACAACCTGCTATCTTAGGAACTAATTTAGTTGTAGCTTCCTTCAAATGAGCCACTTAACTGACATTCCCAGTGCAAGTGACAGCTCTGTTCTAGTGTGTGTGGGCAGGGTGGCGCTTTCCTGAGCCCAGACTTCAGGCTTAACACCCGGAGCACATCTGTGGCAAACTCATGAGTGTGTAAGGGTGTGGTACAGAAGACAGGGGCCAGTAGACCAATGGAAAGAGTGTGTCTGGGGTTCCGGCCTTCAAAAGCCACCACTGCTACTGTGGCAATGTTAAATATTTTCAGCATAAACCATTATCCCCTTCTGCTACTGTCTGGAAAGAGAACTATGACTTACCTGTAGCAAGTGGAACAACGGCATCATATAAACATATTTTTTCATCATTAGAAACCATGGAATTTAATGGAATTACATGGGAACCTTTTCTTAAGCCATTCTACAGAACTCTGTAGCAAGGAGGCAAACAGTCATTCTATTAAAGCTTAAAATGTATGGAAATAATCATTATTTTATATTATATTACAATAGAGTTTTTCCATACAGTTTGGTAGAGTGGATATGGCATTTATTTTTTAATGACAAAGTACAAATTTTCTCTTCTGAAGGGTATGGAATATGATCAGTCAGATGCATTTAAAAAAAAAAAATCTAGCAAGAAACAAAATGTCTCACACATTTGTGTTTTTTTTGAATTCAAGAGTGCCCTGGGATTTAAAGGGTTCATAAGGAAAATCTGTAATCTGCCATATAACATGATATACCAGAATAAAACAAGACAAACGCTTCTGAAGAAAGCCTGTGTTATTTGGGTCAGATTTCCAGCATTCATTAACATCAGGCACTTTGTCAAATCCAGCACTGTTTCAGCGCTAGTCAAAAGAGGTGTGTCTCCTCCATAACAAATGCTTTACATTGTTTGCAGATTACTGTAAACAGCCCCTAATATATTCATGTCGTAGTGCACCAGTGGGAGGGCCCATGTGTGAGGGCAATACAATGAATTTCAAAGTCATTAATTAAGCCTGAGATAGCAGCTCTTCCTGCAAATATTTACAAGACCAGAGCCAGAAACTACTGGAATTTTATTGAACACTGGAATGGTGCCGCTTGCATGAAAGACACATTACATAGAGCAAAAAGGTGACGGTGTCAAGCAAGTTCAGCCAGAAGCAGCCAACCTTCAAAGGTGCCGCGAAGAGCTGGAAGAAACCTGGCAGAACTCCCTGTACTATTGGGCCCTGAAGAGAGTGTCAGAAGACTAGAAATAAACAGATTTACAGGCTCCTGCCCAGGCTGTGCAAAAGGAGAGATTTTTAGCACACCATTCCCTGACTTCAGAGGGGATCCTCTAGATCTATGTTGGTGTAGCAAAGGCCAAAACACAACCTCTAAGTTTAAAATGGAGACTGCTTCTGAAACAGGAGATTAAAGAGTAGCTGATAGGAAAATGACTGCATGGCTTTAGTAACAGAAAAGATTCACCACAGCTGTGCTGGTGACAAGATAAATGTCAGGTTGCTGAAATGTCCTGATAACTTTGTGGTTTCATTCTTGGACTCTTCTCTTTGAGATGCTAAGCCTGTGTTTGACTACTAGAGGTTTATTCTTTCCCACTGAAATTGTGTTTGAACCACACCTGAAGTACTGACTGACGTCCTGTTCTGGACTGCCCAATACACGAGAGACATTGACACACTGGAGACAATCCAGCAAAAGGCCCTGAAGATGATTAAGGACAGCAGCTCTCCTGCGAGGAAAGGCTGAGCGAACTGGAACTTTCATCCTGGATCCGGAAGGTTAAGGGGAATCTTAACAATGATCTTGATCTTATCAATATCTTCAGTTATCTAAATGCCTGAATGGAGGGTGTAATGAGGATAGAGTCAGGCACTTTTCAGTGCCAGGACCGGAGGCAATGGGCGCAAACTGAAACATGGGAGGTCCACTCTGAACATCAGGAAACACTTTTTTGCTGTGAGACTGACTAAGCACTGGCACAGGTTGCTCAGGATGGTTGTGGAGTTTCCATCCTTGAAGATACCCATAAGCCATCAGGACATGGTCATGGGCAACTGGCTCCAGGTGGTCCTGCTTGAGCAGCAGGTGACCTCGAGAGGTTCTTACCAATCTCAACCATTCCGTGACTGTGATTTGGTGAGGAAATGCAAAATTGCTGAACACATAAAGAAGCATACTTTAATTAAGAATATAGTAAGACCTTAGGAAAACTGCTGTTAGAAAGCATGTTTTTTGTAGGATTTTTTTCAAATCCAACAAGGTCTCTACTGAAATCCTGAATTCAATTTTGATAGTGTTTTTACTGAGGGTCCTAAGACAGCTGTAACCCTTCCTGTGCCATCACTTCACCTGTTGCCTGCACCTGGTCAGGGGATGGAGAGGATCTGCGTGACTCTATGAGGCACAGTCAGGTCATTAGAGAAGATATGAAACTGCATTTGCCACAGTATCAGCCTTGGGCATACAGCGCTAATGACTGGCCTCCACTTGACTTCATGCTGCTCACCATGACCATTTAAGCCTGGTAGTACAGCCAGTTTTTGGTCCAGTTCACTTTCCACTGTCCACTCTAGACCTTATTTCAACAATTAATGAATAAAGATGTCACAGGAGACAGTGTCTAAAGTCTAGAAAAACAGTATCTACTGCCCTCCTCTCATGCACTGAGTTAGTCATCTCACTATAAAAGGCTATCAGGTTGGTCATGCTGATTTCCTCTTCATAAATCCATGCCTACTATTTCTAATCACCTTCTTGTTGTTTATATATTTGGAAGTGGTTTCCAGGAGGGTTTGCATGAAATATTTTCTAGGGACTAGTGTGCATGACCAACCTGTAGTTCCCTGGATTCTCCTCCTTGCATTCCTTGAAGATTGGAGGAACATTTGCTTTCTTCCAGTCCAGTCCACAGGAAACTGTTCCAATTACCACAGCCTTTCAAAGATTATTGAGAGTGACCTTGCAATAATATGTCAGCTCCCTCACTACTCATGGATGCCTCCCATCAAGATGTCCAATTTTTTTTAATATTCTCTAACCTGATCCCCCTCCACCAAAGGTGAGTCTTCCTTGCTCTAGACTTTCCCACTGGTCTCAGGGTACTACGATTACTTAAAACTGAACTTACTAGTAAAGTCTGAGGTGAAGGTGGTGTTGAGCACATTGGCCTTTTCTATGTCCTGTGTTACATGAGGCCCTGCTCCATTTAGCAGTGAACTCACACTTCTCCTAATCTTCCTTCTGCTGCTGATGCAGCTGCAGAAGCTCTCATTAGCCTTCATGTCCCTCATCAGATTCAGTTCTGGTGGACTTTGGTTTTTCTAACTTCATCTGCACGTGTTTGGAGAGTGTCTCAAAATCTTCCTGAATCACCTGTCCATCTTCCTTTTGTGTCTTTTTTAATGTTTTTTTTTTACTGGGAGCTCCCTCTTAATCAATGCAGGTATTCTGTCACCACAACTTGAGTTCTTGTATATGGGGATAGACCATTTTTGACCTTGGAGGAAGGTGGTCCTTGAAAATCAGCCACAATGATGGACTCTCTCAAAAGCAGTGAAAAGCCCACCAATACCCAGGGTAGAAATGGGACTTGAAAAATGAGAAGGCTATAGAAGTTCATATGGACATAAGGATTCTTGCAGCTCTGTTATGCTACCATCATGAATGCCCAGCCCAAGAAAGCTATTGGTGCAGGTGAGCTTGGGGCTTTGTCTCATGGGGAGTTGGAGGAGAACCAGGTGACCTCACTCCTCATCTCTTTACTGCAGAGCCTGTGGGGCGCCTCCTTGCTTGGTAACCTGTGGTCAGGTAGCACATTTCCCTGGCCCAGCCTGTCTGAGATCCCCAGACACCCCTGCAGCCTGGGTTAGAGAGACACATCCTGCACTGGGAGTGTGGGTTAAGATCTCAGAGGTGTCAGGGACAGAGGCTTCTGGCAGTGCTGGCTATTGGGCCCTGCAGCACATCAGCACCATCACAGAGCCCATGCAGGCTGCTCTCAGCACAGCCTGGTCGCTGCTGCACACTCTGCTCCATCCATGCTCGGGGCTGCAGGGACAGCCTGTTCCTCAGGCTCTCCCTGGTAAGTGCAAAGCAGAAAGAGTGCTTGACCCTCCCAGATCAGGATTCAGCTGGTAACAAAGCCCAAAGCACCTTTTGATCTGGAATAGCCAGCTGAGATCATTAGAGCCTGCCAGATCTTACAAAAAGTCACAACCTCCTGTTGCAACCCTTTCCTGGTGACAGCAGGCATCCCGATGTTCCTCAAATAGTTTAGGTGATCAGTGGCCTACAGATTTTCAAAGACTGGTTTAATTTTTAGCCAACTCAATTTCCACTGTTTTCAGTCCTTTGCTGTCTTTTAAAGCTTTGTATGAGCCACCTCCTGCTTGAAGAATTCTTCTCTTGTGTTGCTAACACATTCTAAATTGGGCAACAGGCTATGCTGCCATCAGCTGGAATTTGATGAGCAATGGGATAAAAGACCATATGATGTGATACTTAGTAATAGGAGGGGCTGCATATGAGGGCTCAGGCAGACGCTCCCAACCTCATAGTCCAGCTCCTGCCCCAGTTTTTATTAAAAAAAAAACCCAATTCCTTAATTCAAATAGAAAATCCAATTACAAAAAAAAAGCCTCAATACTTTTGAAATAAGCTATTTTTGCCTAAGCAGGAGCCAAAGCTTGCTCCCTTTACTCTCCCTTTACTCTAAGTTCATGTGAAATGCAGATGGGAGCTGGCATCATTCTGGCACATGCAGTTATAGTGAATTATACCCACAGGAGAACTCGAGGGGAAGAGGTTCCTGTCTGGAAATCACAGGTGCTGCCAGTTTGAAGGGTTGTCTTGGGAAGAACAAGGAGGCAAAGATCACATCTCTCCCTTCTTCCTACGTATCTCTGCCAGACCCCTGTTGTCAGTATGGAAGAGACTGGTACAAAAGGAAGAAGTGGGGAAGACTTATTTCCCTTGACTTTTTGCTTTCAGTGGAACAGCACGGGGAAAAGCCATGAAAGATCTGCTCACACTCTCAGGGGAGCCCAAGGAATGTTAGGCAGATGGAGATAAGCAGCTGAGGCCCACAAAGGGCAAAATAGTTTAGATAATGCTGCTATGCATTGCTGCTACTGCGTAACCCTGACAATAACTTTCATTCTAAGGACATACATGAAGGTTAAATAAGCACCCTAACAGATTAAATAAACAAAACTTTTGGGCAAATATATAAGCAAATGTATGTTCATTTTTTTTTGTCTCCTGTTTTATTATGTTTTAATTTTTTAATTTCATGGAATTAAAAAAAAAATTACTAAATCTATTCTTACATTTCTGTTTAACTGTATCTTGTTCCAATTTCCCATTAACTACATGGGGAAAAGGAGCTGTTTTTTTTTTTTTTTTTTTTTTTTTTTTTTTTTTTTTGAGTGAACTACAACTGTGAGCTGAAAAAAAAGCAAAACCAAGGAAGACATGAAGACATGAGGCCATATATGTCCAGCTTATTTGGTCAAAAGCAAAGTCCACCATTGCAGCTTTGTTGATTCATTTCCTCTGAGATTTTCCTGACTAAAATAATACTTGAGTACCAATGACACACACAGGGGTAGCTGACCTTTACTTGGCACTGAGTGCCAAGGGCAGCAGAAAGGATGATTTTAAGCCAACTTTGTGCTCTCCAGTGCTTTGGAGCTCCAACCTATGCCCAGGTGCAACAGTCCTCAGAGAGATTCAAACAGCTGAGGATAGCCAAAGCCACCGTCAGGCTCCAAAATGTTCTCTCTGATGACTGTCCTCCTCTGCTGGAGGAGGCATCCTCAGCCATCCCAGGGACTGGGTTCTGATGGTTGTGTCCACCTGCACCAGTGATGCTACCTCACTGTCCCTGGGAAACCCAGCTCCTTGCTGCAGTGGGATCAGAAGACTGTCAGGGAGCACGGCCAGGATTACACCTTCCTGGTGAACAAAACACCTTGCCATACAAAACCAACTCTAAGGATTCATGCTGGTGACCAAAAACAGATTCCCTGGGTGAGAGCTCCCTGCTTGGTGGCCTGGAGCCACGTTAACTTCATGATAGAATCACAGAATTATTAGAATGGTTTGGGTTGGAAAGGACATGAGAGATCATCTTGTTCCAATGTCCCTACCTGGGGCAGGGATACCTTTCACTAACCCAGGCTGTGTGAAGCCCCATCCATCCTGGCCTTGAACACTGACAGGGATGGAGCATCCACAACCTCTCTGGGCAATCTGTGCCAGTGCCTTACCACCCTCAGAGTGAAGAATTTCTTTCTATATCTAACCTAAATATATTCTCTTTCAGTTTAAAGCCATTCTCCCTTGTCCTATCACTCTATGCCCTTGTCAAAAGTCCCTCTCCAGCTCTCTTGTAGGCCCCCTATAGGTACTAGAAGGTGCTCTGAAGTCTCCCCAGAGACTCCAAGTGGGGTCTCATAAGAGCAGGTGGACAAGATTATCTCCTTCACCTTCCCCCCTACTAAGTTCTCCACAGTGGTACCATGTATCCAGCCCATCCCAGGGAAATAGAGATGAGAAAACATTTTTCTGTTTCTGGATCCATTACACATCAAATGCAAGAAATTACCATTTAGGAGTAATCTTACTTTTTAGAATTAACCCATTCCTCTGCCCTGAGGTCTTGATTCTTGTGCACAGCCACACAGCTCTGATACATATTGTTTCTGGCTATTCCTTCTCTTTTATGGACTCCTACATAAAACTTGATTTCATAAGTTCACATCCTAAGCTGACAGGAATTGAGATATTTTTAACGGAATTTTCATTTGGCATTATGATACAGGGTACCTTCTGTGTGAAATGCAGTTTTCTTCTTGTTTGCACTGTCTGTACCTCAGGATTTTCTAACAAGATTTGAAATCCTTTCCCTTCTTTAGCATGAGAACACAGAGGTTAAAGACAAATAAGAATTGTCTAAACCATTTTTGCAATAAATGATGTTAACCAAGATACTTTTCCCTTAATCATGTGAGTAGCTGTGCTGACCTCAAGGGCCTTGCTTGCACAGGTAAGTGTTGCTCATGTGAATAAGCATGGCCCAATCCCCTGCTGTAAGTGGAAACAGGGAAGCTCAGCATCTGTTTGGATACAGTTTTCTGTCCTCAGTGAGAACTGACTTCATTGTGCAGCAGACAGTCAGGCATGGCAGCATGATCCCTTTCTGCTTTTCTGAGAGACAAAATTACTAAATCAGCCTCAAGTATGTCCTCTGAAATACACGTTCCCTTGTTACCTTGTGGACTCCTGCTTGTAGATGTCGATGATGTTCTCCACCAGCAGGTTCCTCTGCAGCCCGTAGACACCGTGTCGGTCCAGGACCACCTCATGCCTGCAGGAGGGACAGCGGAAGCGGCCTCCCGACGCCACAGTTGTACCTCCCCTGGTCGGCAGGTAGGGGTTGGAGGCCTGTTCTTGCCAAGCAGCACAGGAGAGGGGGGTACGGCCGTGAAAAACCATGAAAGCCTCTTCCAAAAGCACCAAATGGTAGGAAACCATTTGTCACTATGCCCAGTGAGAGGGTAATTCCGACATGTCACCCCCGGGAAAGCACCTGGCCACTACTGGGCGAGGGGCCAGTCCCTCAACTCACACTAGGCCATGTTGCCACAGCCAACCGGTGGCACTTTCACCTGCTGCGAGCTCAGCCCTGGCCCCCAGATACATCAACTTTAGCCTTAAATCACTCCCCCCACCCTGTCTCACCAGCTGTTAAAATTAGTCTACCAAAACCTGTAAAAAACCTACTTTATCATTCATTCCAACCAGTGCTGTTTGGGAAGCAGACCTCTCTGTGGGAAGAAACCTACCTGGAAGATGTCACTGGCGCACTTCCGACAGAGGTTGTGCTGGCAGGGCAGGATGACCACTGGCTTCGTGAACATCTCCAAGCAGATGGGGCAGATCAGCTGTTTCTCCAGGTTATCCATAGTTTGCTGCTCTTTGGAGAACGACTTGTAGCTCAGGGAGGTGCTCATCCCTAGCTTTTCCTGGAGCATACGCTCAGGGCCACGGCCTTGGGGAGAGGTTTCGGGGTTAATTTCCTTTGAAATAAGTCCAAGGCTGTGCCGCGATCAGCAGCTCTCTGGGTTGCTCGGGCCGGAGGACATGGTTGGAACGAGGGGCCGAGCAGAGCCGGGGCTGTTTTTAGCAGCGCTGCGTCACGGGCTGCCGTCCTGCCGTGCCCATATATGCGCGTGAGAGCAGGACAGGCTGGGACAGGTGACGGCTGCCGGGGGAGGGGGAGGCCGCACAGGCCCTGGCTCTCCTCACTCACACGTGGCAGCCTTCACCCCCTGAGGATTTGGGGGAGTGATAAGCAAAGGCCTTCCACTCCCTTCCCTCATCTTTGCAGGTCAAAGGAGAGCGAAGGGCTGCCCCAGCCTGCTCAGCCACATCCTGCAGCCTAATAAATGCCCTGTTGTGAGCGAGCAGCGGTGGCCATGAGAGCAGGATGTACTTTTGACCATGTGTTTTGGCTGGCTCCAAGATCCTACCTTTCCAAGGTGTGAAGTATACGTGGTTACTGGAGAAGACAATAGGAGCGATGGCTGCTCTGGAGCTTGAACACTTCAGGGTGTAAACATCTCATCACCTTGAAATCCAGACAAACAAAATTGCCTGCCTATAACTGTGCTTTAAGTTTCTTCTGGTAAGATTTTAGTCTTAGGAGCTGTAACATAAAAATCTAACATGACTATTCATGCCGTTAAATCCATGGGCAGGTTAAATAGGCATGAAAAACATTATTTGAATTTCCTGATGAGAAAGAAACTGACGAAATACAGTGTGAAAGGCTTTCATTTGTCCTGCTAGAGAATAGGTACTAATTGTATATGCTCTCTCTCCGATAGTTTAATTCAAATATATTTTAGTTTTGGGCACTGCTGTGTTTATATCTGTTTATTAGACACTGATATCCCTTTCAGCTTGGCACTTGTTCCAGAGTTATTTTTAAAATGACAATTTCCCAGATAATTTGTGACATGTGATGCCTGATCTTAAGGGAAAGCCATCTGTGCTTCTACTTGCCAATAATTTATCACACAACTGTACAAGCAATAAATATCTCATCCTCAAATTTAAGCCAAAGTCCCTGCATTACTGTATAAAATCACTTTGCCACCATACTGTACATGTAATCAGAATATTTTCCTCTCTTTTAATCAATAACTACAATACTTTCTCAGTTAAGTGTCTTGTAGAAACCTCTAATGTTTATTCTGCCTTAGGACTGTATAGGGCTTGCATCTGAGAAATGCAGGAGAGCAGCTGAGTGAGTGCCCTACGCATCCAGGGGCAGACCCCAGTTCTAAAGCAGGGCCCACAGTCGGCATGCAACACCAGTCTGGAAACTGTGCACTTCAGGAAAATACAAAAGTGAAGGTTTTCTTGGATTTCTGCATGAAAATGAATACTATCCTCTGCATGCAATTGTTATAAATAACATTAAATTAACTGTACTATTGACTATTTTATTTTCAGTGCCTCACATGCTTCTTAAGTGTTTGAGTGAAATCCTGTACTCATTTGCAGCCCACTGAGCTGGAAATTCCCCTGTGTAAACTTACACACATTTGTCAGCAGTCCCATTAAAAAAAATCGATTTTTTAAAGTCTTGCATTCATGGGAAATTAGCGATAGCTAAGTTAAACCCATTTGAAATCACACCTTTGTGTCGACTGCCTGGTGTGGACAAGAGCCTGGAGTCCAGTGGGAGAAGCTGCTCTGGCAGCTGAGCTGCAGACAGCTGGGGCTTTTGGCAGGGCTGGCAGGGAGCCTTCCCTGGCAGCAGCAAGAAGATATTTCTCTTCTTTCCCTCCCCTCCATGGCTGGGTCAGAGGTGACTTTTGCATCTGTAGGAATCTGAACGCCTCATTCTTGCCCTCCTAACTTTGAGTCAGCTGCCCCTTGCGCAGCAAAACCTGCTTCAATAAGGAGCTCTGAATTAGATGAGGAAAGCCATCCTCATCTGGCAGGGCAGGAACTTCCACCTCGCTGCACAGGCAGAAACAGAGAAACTCAGGAGGGAAAAGCTGAGGGCTAAAAATGCCAGCACACAAAAACACCTGCATATGCTGATGTAGTGAAGGAGGTGTTCATGGCATGCAAAAAAGCTATGCTGGCCCTTTGGAGAATGAAATGAGGCACCTCTCAGGGTGTAACATGCCTCTGGGATGTGATTCTGGTGAGTTTATACCTACCCCCAGAAGCCTTTTGTTAACTGGCTGAGCAGGACATCTGATGCATCTGCAGAGGACATCTGGTGGCAACAAGGTGAGGGACAGTGTGCTGCTGGTTTTCCCCCTTCTGTGTGCTGAAGCATGATTACATGGAACAGGTAATAAACAGCACAACCAAAAAGAGGAGTCAACAAAACAAAGATAAACCCACCTTTTGCAACCAGGCCTGAGCTGAAATATTTTTCTGGCAGGAATACGTAGTCCAGACATGTGAAAAATTAGTGCAGGTTTTTCTGACAAGGTATTATGAACCACAGCAATAAATTATAGGTAAAGAAATGCAGAGACTTGACCACACTTGCAAAGGCAGGATGAGAAGTGCCAGGAAAGCCAACAATATACGACCACTCTGCAACAAGAAGGAAGAGAAGAGCCAAGTCCAAGACACTGAGGAGAAATGGGAAGATTCTGCAGCTGGTCTTCAGCAGGGACTACTTAGGATGAGCTTCAAAGAACTTGCACTGAGAAAGAGCCTGGCACTCTCCTGTCTCTCCCTGGCAGCCCTGCTCCCCTCCTCTTCCTCTCCTCCCACTCCTGCAGGGGAAGACCACCAGCACACACAGCTCTCCTCTGAGGAGTCACCAAGTCAAGCCATCTCTCAAGGGACAAACAAAGGGCAAGAGGACTTGCTTTAATGCCCCTCCTGGACAGAAACTCCGGATGTCTGCCTGCCATCACCACGAAGAAATCTTTTCTTTATTCAGTATTGCCTGCCTGGGAGTGTTACCTGGCTTTGTTGACAAAACCAGAACACTAATTCCTAAAGATAGGCTTGCTTTTACTGACATTACTTCTAACTCCTCTATTGTGCAGCCCAATAACAGCTTGCAGCCTGTGGGCTGATGGCCTGGAACCTGGAAAGCTGGCTGCAAAGCAGTGGGTTTAGGAGAGGGATTTGGAGGAGGAAGGAGAGGTTGAGTGATGTCCAGGTTCAGGTTTCAATGCCATAATGACATCTCTGGGTTTTGCATTCACAGAATTCCCCTCTGCAGCCTCTTATCTTGTACCAGGGCTGTGAATCTCTTGTGTGTAACTCAGAAAATCAGTCCTGTGGCTCTCTTGCATGACTGGAAAACAAAAAGAAAAATCATATTTTGGCCAGAGGATGCTGCCAAAGATATGCTCCCACATGACTTGCTTCCCTAACGAGCCTGCAGAGACAAAGCGCACTCTGCAAGGAGCAGGCTCCTTGTCCAGGCATACTGTCCTGGACGTGGTGGGTGGTGAGAAGCATCCCGGTCCATGGGGTGACAGTGCCTTGGCCTGCTGCCACCCCACCTCCTGCCTCTCCTGGGGATGAGCAAGCACTCCGTCACCCAGCCCAGGGGTGGGCAGACCTCTACACTGGCAGCTGCCTAAAGCAGATGGGAGCTGCTCATCATTCCCTGGGCAGTGATCAACACCCACCCCCACCCCACTGCCTTCAGCAACTCCCGACACTCCTGAGGCTGGTGGGATTCACCTGCAGGCTTTCCACAATAGCCCAGCTGCTGGAAGAGGACAGGGCTGGTGGGTGCCTGAGCAATACAACATCCTAACAAAAATGAGGTTGCCATCTCCAATTCTGCTCACCCAAATGTGAGACTTAGGGCAAGATGACGATGCATCCTTTCCCTCTTTCCATACTGCTAACTCTGCTTGTTGCTCTGGCTGAAAATATTTGCATTTTTAGCCAAGCATCCCTCTGGGAGGCTAGAGGAGGATCTCCATCTATCTCACCTTTTGTCCGTGCCCATCTACCCTGCCATGAACAGTCCCTCAGGAGCAGGTGGCAAGCACCGGCATTCCCACCTACAGCCAGCATGTTGCAGAGACTCAACTTTCACTTACATTGGCAACAACTTACTGAGCCGACAAGCCAGCTATAAGATGAAGCCCTCCTACCTACACAAGTGAAAACTGCAAATGATAATTTGCATTTCATGCTTTTATTGTGATCGATATACACTCCACGATAAATACTGAGACTACCCTTGTGTGTGACTCAATTTATGCAGCCAAAGAGAGACTTTGCAACAGACACAAGTGCTTTCAGAAACAGTTGCCTTTTGAGACTGACATTTTTTCCACTCAACACATATATATATATATATTTGTCTTTGTGTACTTCATATGTGATGACAGGCCATATGCGGTCAGTATTTGGAGACCTTCTAAAAACAGTCTGAGGGTTGGTTTCAGATCTCCAGGAAAACAAAGACCAGCACAGGGAATAATGACATCTTCAGAAAGTTCCTTTTGCACATATGAAACCACAGCGGAAGAGGAAAGCTCAAAGCATTTCCAAGGGTGAGTCACTGGGAGCACATCAAATGTACAGGACATGAGATTTCAGGGACAAGCTACAAAGACCAGACAGAGGGATGATGTCTGCCCTTTTCTTTTGAATAGAGGATGGACACTGCCCTGAGATGAACTGTGATCAAAAGCAGCCTTCTCCAGACTTATCCACACTCAAGGACCTTCCACAGTTTGCAGCAAACTGGGAGAAACATGGGATAAAAGGGCATATGAACTAGATAATAAATTCTGTTCCAAATTAATCAGTGGCACCAACATAAATTTGAACAGATAAATCTCAGAGATTTGGATTAAAAGACCCTGAAACAGTGAGAGTCTGTGGACAAACTGCATCAAGGACTCATTCCTGCAGGCTGTGGTTCTGCCATCATCGTGACACCAAGACATGGGGTCACTGCCCCAGCTGTCTGCCTGGGAAGCCACTGCTGGCTTCCTTCTGCCCTCCAGCAGTGCCAGCAAGCCAGCATGAACCTGTTACCCAGCTTTAGGGGACACAGGGAAACAAAGCCCTCCCAAAAGGAAGTCCTGGTTTCCTCAGGGTTCTCAAGATCAGGATGAGAAATGGTGGTCAGGTCAAACCCTTCAGACAGGCAGGGTGACCCTGCAAGGTGATTAACATGAGGCATTTATCATCTTCCTTGCAATTATCTGTATTGTCTAAAGTCTCAAAATCAGTGAGCCTGAAAAGACCGGCTGTAGGATAACAAACATGAGATGAACAGTTCAGCATCTCCCCAAACCACATGCAACTTTACAAACCCAGAGATTCCCAAACCCTTATCCCCTCCACACATCACTGCTAGAAAGAGATCCATATTTCACAGCCAAGGTATAAAAGTATGTCCAAAGGACTGGAGGAAGTATTGCATGTGGGAAAGGAATAGCACTGCACTACTGCCTACCTAAAAATAGGTCCTTTCCAGGGCTAGGGACAAGTTTCACAGATAACAGGAACGGGCTTGCTTTTCCACACCCCCAAACATACCCTGCAGTGAAAATGAGACAAGAAGGAAGAAAGGATATAAGTAAAACAAAAGCAGTTAGAAGAAGGGGAGAGCACACCAGTTAGAAAAGTGGGAAAATCCCACTTTTTCTTTTTGGAGAGTAAGCAACCAAGTACTTTACTATTTTAACGCAACCCTCTGCTGTTCAAATGCACCCCTGACCCTTTCCCCTCTACTTTGCTATCAGAACATCCCATGAGAGCCTGTTTGTAAATCATGGCTAGATGTCTCCCCTTACTAGCAGAAAGGTAGGAATGGTGGATCCTCCCCAGGCACCTGCATGTTGTGGAATAACAGGGATGTTTGATTCTGGGTTAGCAGTGCAGGAGTTGGTGCTGTGGCAGTGGGGATGAACAGAGGTGGCACAGCAGGGGCAGTGCTAGGGGGCCTCCTAAGCATACCAGAATTTAAGGAAAAGGGCATTGCAGAGATTTAACACTCTGGAATTTAAGGAATTTTGACCGGGTGACAGATTTGATTTCTGCTCTGGACTTAACAGGCCATAGCACTCCAAGCCCTGCTGCTGCAGCCCCAGATCTGTCAGTAGGAGAGTGATGTTCAGTAGAGAGGGACTTCTGTTTCACAGCGCAGATCCAGCTCAGGCTTCCCAGCTGGCCTCAGCTCATCACTTCACAGCCCTGTCCCAGTGTCAGGTTTCTCCCTAGCCTTGGTCTGCTTGACATAAGCCACTCTTGATGCTATTTCAGTATGCTCTCCATGGCTCAGCTGGCAGAGCAGAGGACCGTGGATATTTTTTTTCCAGGGCAATGCTCACGTCCGTAGTTCAAAGGAGAGATTGATTTTAAGTTTATACTCAGCACAGACTTTATACCATGTCAGAGACCTGCTGAGACTCCCTCCCAGCTCCCCAGGATGGTCTAGGTTATGTTTTCATCCACCCCATCTTGAGGGTCATTCCTTCAGGATGGAATAGAGATTCAGTGCTTGACGATAAAGGGTGAAATATTTCCGTATTATAGCTCAACAAAAATTCTGTGTGAGGGAGCAGGAAGGTTTTCACGCAGTAATTTGCTACCAGAACCAGTGAAGTGTCTGTTTATCAAGTGACTGGTTTCAGAGGTAACAAATACTCTTTATGGGTTTTGTTCAAATTCTTGTTTTCCTTTTATGTGTTCCTTTGCCCTGCAAATGCTCTCAAGGCATACAGCAAAACCAGCATGACTCTTCATTCCTGAGTACCAATGCCTTTTTTTTCCATTTGAAAGTCAGATAAGAAGAGCAAATTTCCCAGCCAAGTTCTTTCACCCACTCCTTCACATGAGATTTTTGTGAGTATAGGGGAGCACAACATTTGAGAGAGAGATGCAGGCATTTGCAAGGAAAACAACTGGAAAAGCCTTCAAGCCAGGCACTTTTAGCTATCAGGAATGCCATCCACTGTGACATTGTGTTTTATTGTACCAAGCAGCAGTTTATTACATTAATGTCCTTTTGAATTATCACTTCAGGAAGCATCTCAAGTACGTCGGCCCATGTCCACACACGTGGTGTTGCATCACCCTCTCCCCACACCAGGCTGTTCCCTAGAAGTAAGCCTTCTGATTCTGGCAGAGTTTAGGGAATGCAAGGGAAGAAAGGGTGAACAGCAAGTCCTTTCACCATAGAATAACTCAGATCTTGTGTGTCTCTTAAATGGCCTTGACCTTGCCATGGAGGGTGCAGCTTTGCAGTAAGATTTGTGTTTTGCCTGTGCTGACTGAGCATGCACATCTCTCACTATGCAGTTCTACCCTCTGCAGTCAGGATTGGGCAATATGAACCAATAGTTCATGGCAATAGACAGCACCATAATAGTCTGGTACCATGATCTGGGTGGGAGACAAAGAGTTGGGGCTGGCTGTCTTCCTCTCCTTCCAAAATTCTCCTCCTGACACAGCCAACACAGCCTGTCATCGGCCTGGAGAGTGACCCCCGTGACTCCACCCATCAGCACTGAGGGAGGCTGCTCCAGCATTGGATATAAGGGAAGCTGTGCTGCTCTGGAGCTGAATGTGCTCCTTTGTCCCACAACTGTGGTCAAAAAGCTGGGAAAACAGGGTACCACTGACCCCACATCCCCTGTCACTGCCACCCTTTGGATCAGGAGAAGACAAATGGGGGAGAGAACAGGCATAGGCAGGGCACAGGGAGGACAGGGAGATGTGGTGGCAGAGCAGAGCATAGATCAGTGCCAGAGCTGCTGTGCATTTCTATTGTCACAGCATTTAGAGCTGCATTGCTAATGAAATCTGCAAGCAAGGAGATGTGGTGTAAAGACAGAGCGTCTGATGGATTTGCTTATTGCAAGTTTTGCTTCCTCATGTCACTTGTGTTGCTCTTTTTATAATGCTGTGGGGTCAGCTCCCCTCACCTCTACCCTGTTGCAGGTGTGCAGGCAGTCTTACTTCAGGGAATCCTTAGGTAAGAGGTGACAAGCTGGAGCAGTACACAGACTTGTTCTGCTGCTTCTGATAATTCCAAAGCCTGTAATGCAAACATGAGAGGGGTGATAATAGATTTATGTAAGAGTAGATGACAAACCACACCTCTTCCAGTTACCCACGTAGTATGGCCTTGGTGCTATTTCCATCCCTGATCAGTGCTATGAAGCACTTCACAGCGAGCCAACAGCTTTGCAGCAGCATTGTTTTGTGCAGAAATTTGTATTCAAGGCGCCTTTTAGGCCTTGGTTCCCCATATCCCACAGTGATGCATCTGCTACTTGCCATCGTGCTGCTGGGACTGGGGCTGCTGCAGGATCCTTCTGGGAGTTTCGCTCAGGACTGCATCTCTCATCCTTTGATATCTCAGCTCCCAGGGTAGAGGGCTGCAGTGCTTTCAGAGTAATCCTTAGTCACTGGTTCTAATTCCAGCTCAAAGGAGAGGGATTTTAGCATGGGGAGGAAGATTTCCACTCATCACCAAACTTCTTATTGGACCCCTGACAGACACTTTGAGGAACATCAGAAGTCACACCCAGAGCCTTTGTCCCATTCCACAACTGTGTCCACAGCTGCTTTTGCCAGCAGAGGATGCCTCTGCCATCCCTGACCTTCATCAGAGGTACTCACCAGGTACCTCATTCCTGTAGCCAAAATGGGGCAGGCACAGCTATCACTAACCTTTAGCACTCCAGAGAACATGGCAAGGAGCCTGACATGAGCTAGGTGGCCACAGGGTAACAGTTCACTGTCACCTTCAGCTAGCAATGCCAATGGGCAATCAGTAACATTGAAATCCCACTTAATCCAGAAGAAATGAAGTAAGAATGGAAATAAAATAATTCATCCATGACAAATCCATTAATATCCATTCAAAATAGATTATATCTATGGAATACTTAAAAAAAAACTATACAGGCTTCTATCCTTGCTGATCTAAATTGGCAAAACCTCTCAACCATCATCAGGTATTCAGGCGATTGCCCTGAGAAGGGCCGATGCTTCCTTAGAAGCTTCCTCTGCATGTAATGTCTCAGGTTGCATCCACTGGGCTACTCCTGGTATGTCAGGTCTCACAGACAGTTCCTTGGGCTCCTAGAATGTGTCCAGACAGGATGCTCATTCCCAGAACTGAAGTCATCCATCGTTCCCTTTCAGGGAAGTATGTCTCTTTAACAAGCCAGGTGTCATCCAGTCAGGAAGGAAGAAGGTGTCAACTCTCTCATCCTTTCTCTGGTGGCTTGTTAACATGTTCCCATGTGAAATGTTCTTTACACCTGACCTCACAAGATACATGGAGATGGAAATTGAAAAATAGGGCATCTCAAGGAGCCAACGTGGAGAGCAGGAAGCTCCACCTTTCTTCATCTTGGTGGTCTCATTTTCAGCCTTTCCCTCACTTTACAGCTTTCTGAGGGAAGCATGTCCAGCATGTGGAAGGCAGGAGTGCCTCTTGTCTCTGACCCCAGCCTGGTGTTGTCCCCACTCTTCCCTCCACCCCAAATGCTGCAGGAGCCATGCAGGAGAGCAGAAAGGTGCTGAACCATTTCCTTCCAGTTTAGGGAGGAAACTGTGCTGGCAGCTGGCGAATGGGTGTATCTCTGCATGGTCCCTGTGTGAGGCCACTTTGTAAGACTGGCAGGAGAATGTTTGCTGAGGGAAGTGGAAGATGTAAAGGGAAAAAGACACAACAACAGGGTAAGGAAGGAGACTGTGTGTGCATGCACAGCAGTAAGTCCCAGGATGTCCTCTGCATCGAACAAGTCCTTTAAAAGTGAGTTCTCAAGCCCAGCACAATACTTCCACCTCCTCTGCTACTTTGCAGCACCACAGCAACCTGCTTCTCATCCTTCCCACATCAATCTTCATCTCCTTTATCCTCATCCATGAAGGGATGGTCTGTCTTGCCCTCTCCCTGAAAAGACAAATCCTGTCAATGAGGGAGCAGCCTCTGCTTGAGCAGGCAGGGACTGCACTCCTTGCTTCTATTCCCAGAACTAGCTTGAAGCAACACATCCCCTCCAAACCAAATCTGACTAGGCTCACACACTTTGCTGTATGCCCATCAGAATGATAGCAGGCAGGGAAAAAAAGAGATGTTTACATTATTACAGAAAAAAAAAAGAAAAAAGAGAAAAAGAAAATGTTGGCATTAAGACATCAAGCCAGTGCCTTTCCCATGACAGCACTCAGGCTTAGCACTCGAGCCAAGGTATTGTTAGCTGGCCAGGTAATGCTAAGGGAATGAAATCATTCTTATTTTTTGCCAAGAGGAAAGGCCATCCTGTCTCTTGAACAGGGAAGAAATAGGAAGAGCTCTATACCAAATTGGTGAAACTCCTAGGATTAGAAGAATTTGGGGTTTTAGCAGAAAGTTTTTTAGAACATGAGAAATGCTTTGTTCCCCCACAAGGAAAAGCTTATTGGTCAACACAGCCTGAGGCATAAGGTGTGGAGGAAGGTAGGCTGTCTGCTCCTCACTGTGTCAGGAGGGCCTGCAGCAAAATGCCTGGATATGAGGGAATAGCCGTGCTGATTTAATCTTCAAAGCCAGTAACTGAAGCCTGGTTTTCTCTCATTTCCCCACCTACCTCTTTTATAAGTTTATCTGTCTTGGCAACTGTGAGTATATGTTTTTATTTTCTTTTTGTCTTAACCTGTCTTGCATTAAGTATGATTTCAGTGTAATTGGATACTAATGACTTGTTCCTTGCCAAAGGATGTGGTAAAACTCCACGTAGAGCTTGGGGCACCTTACCAGCACTCTGGGTTGCCAACGTGTTCTCTGTGATATCCACAGCATTGTGTGCAAATGTCCAAAGCAATGTCCCTTCCTTCAGCTGCAGCCCCTGTACTCTCCCCCAGACAATAGTCAGGAAAGGAGAAGTGTCTTCCAGAGATGTATTACCCCTTCTCATTTCTAGCTCTTACATGTATTCACTCCCTTATTGGTCCACTAGCCTGAATTCCCAGCTCTGGCTCCAGCTTTCTCCAGGCATTAGGATCGTTTGCTACTTGACCAAGGCTTTGTCTCAAACCATTAGCCTTGGCTGCAGCCCTCTCTATGGTTCAAGCAGGGCCTATCTCACAGGGTCCTGCTTTCTGAGTTGCCAGAAACCATGATGCAGCTGTTTTGCTGTACATGCTGCATTAGGCAAAATGGAGCTGCCTTTCTCTCTTCTTCCAGAGAGAAATTCTGTTGGAAGTACATGGAAATCTGAGAAACCATCCTTCTCTAACATCATCCTTCATCCCATCAGTGCAGGAGGGGTAACATCCCTGGGATCTCTGAGCTCAAGCATGGGAGCCCTCTATCCTGCCTGGCCCGGGAATGCAGTGGATCATCTCTCTGGCTGCCAGCTGGAGGAATAGATGCAAGTCCAAGATGCCCAAGTAGAAAAAGGCACCACCTTTTTCTTGTTTGCAATTACCCCCTTTGTGTTGTTATACACCCACCATCCATTTGGACATGCTCACCCTCTTTCCCCCTTTCATTTACTTTGTGTTTTTTTCTGGTTAGTTCAGAGGGAAAAAAAACACTTGCAAGAGAGGAGCTATTTGCAAGTCTTTGCCTGTGAAGGATCTGCTCCTCTCAGTTTACCCCCCCTGCACCAGCCTGAGGTAGTTAGGAAGAATTTGGCCTCCTCTTCATCACCCACCTTACTTGCACTTTCACAAAGTGAAGTGAACAAGGACAAAAATGAAGAGAGATTGGAAATAACAGGTCTTAAGTGAGCTGTCTGTGGACACAGACAGTGGCTCTACCTCTCACCTACAGGACACATTCCCCACTTCTCACTCCTTCCTCCCACTCCACATCTTTTGCTTCATTACCTCAGCACAACACTCCTCCTCCAGGATGCAGTTTGGCAAGCACCTGCAAGAGGCTGAGTTGCTCTGGCCAGTGGGATGGGGCAGCCTGGACCTCTCACCTACCTTGTGCTGGCCCTGGCTGCAAGATCTGGTCCCCTCGTTAGCACCATCTGGGCTGATTCACTTCACTGACCATTGGAAAATTACCCACCTTGTTGGATTATCAAGTTGAGTCAGGTGCCTGGGGTGACCACAGACAACTAGAGCTAGGACAAGGCAAGTTGTGTAGTTGAGGGCAGTGGAGGAGAGGGGAGGAGAAGTGGGACCTCTGCTTTGGAGCAAGGAGCTGCCAAACTGGCTCATCCTCCTTTCAAACTTCATCCTCAACTTCCCTATTGTTATCCAGAATGTAATACCTTCAGTACCCCACAAAATAGTCCATGACTTGAAGTAGCACTCACAAGCAAGTCAAGCCAAAAGCCGTCACTTATCACGGTAGTCAGGCAAAATCGCTGCTGCCAAGAAGGTACAGTAGCAATGCATGTTCAAATAGGGTTGTGGTAATTAATGTCTGACTCCAACAGCTCCCAACATTTTCCATGGCAGCAGGTTGCATGAATCCCATCCTGCTTCTAAGGAGTAGAAAGAAGAGCCATTCATGTCCTTTACCAAGCTCCCTAATGTCCAACACTGGTTAACTATTTTGGTTTGGTTTTCATTCGCCTAATGAAACTAGGGCTAAATATACAGAGTTTTTTTGCAGTATCCTGGCTCTCTCTGGTACAGACCTGTTTATGAAAGCCTGAATGCACAGGTGTCACGCCAGAACTCAAACATCAAACAAAGGCTACCATGGGAAAGAAGCTTGCAGCTCACTGGCACCAAGTTATTATCAATGATGGATCAACACATTTGACTGCCACAAGGTAAGCAAAGGGCTCAGAAAAGCAGGCAGCAAGTGTCACCAAGAAGTCCTGAAACTGAATACAAAATGTTACAAATCCCTGTGCCTCCCTAGAAAAGCAAAACCTATTTTTCATGTGATTGATGAGTAAAAACTGGAAAACAAGTTCTGGGACCTTGTGGCCTTTGTAGAGCATATCAAGTGACCAAGACCACAGTTGCCGAAAGATTGTGAAGCACCAATGTGATGCTCTATATGAATTCAGAAGCAAAGCCTGTTTGGACAGTTCAAAGAGCATTGTGTCTGGAAGCTGAGCTGCAGGAAAAAATTATGGGGTAGAGACCAAGAGTAATTCATAGGTCGGGGCAGGAACCAACGTGCAGACGTGAGTCAGGCGTGTTGTAATGGGAGAGGTATCGGTGTGACAGTGGCGTGAGGGTTGCCTGGAAGATGAGGTGTTGGTGCTGTCTGACTGCCTTCAGAGATGCCCTTATCCCTCGCAGCAGATCAGCTCCGTGCCAGTCCCAGCCCCGCAGGCCCTGTCTGTCTAATCTGGGGTCCTTCCCGGAGGCAGGATCAAGCGTGGAGTGAAGGCTACAAGGCTCATTTGCTACAGAACCATGGAAGAAGCAGATCCCGCCTCCTTCTCGCACCAGCTGGGATTCCTTCTCCAGACACCATAGGAACAGGGAGGCTCTGCTGGCCCAAATGGCTGCTAGGGGCAGGGAGACAACAGGGTTTATGAGTGAAGGAGCATGACACAACTGCCAGAATTTGGGAACTGGATGATATTATGATGTTTTTCCTGTTTTCCATTCAGCATAGATATTGCAGCAGGTATAATGGGACTTATTCTCAGCTTGCACTTGGAAAGCTCTTCGTTGCAGTGGAGCCATATCAGATATGGAGCTTGGAGACAGATATTGGGATTTCCACTGTGCAACCTCTGTATTTTGGTGGTGCTGGGCATCAGTGGGGGTATCCCCTAGGTCCCTATGGGGGGACCCAGGACTGTCCTCATTTGCAGCCCCCAATATCTGGGGGCCAGTGGCGCAATGGATAACGCGTCTGACTACGGATCAGAAGATTGTAGGTTCAACTCCTACCTGGCTCGCTGCTGTCAGTTTTACACTCCTTCTTGCCCTTCCTAACCCTCATCTTCCCTGAGGTTCCCACCCACCCTCCTGTGCATAGATGGAGGAAAAATTGGGAAGCTTGGATAATATAAAAATTTTTAAAAAGCAAGTGGTTCAAAAGCTGGAGATGTGAATTTGTGTTCCTTTGTGTTGATACCCACACATCCTGCTCAGCATCCTTGGGAATTTTCAATTGGGTCAACTACACCTCCATACACACTTATTTTTGAAAAGATTTCATTACATGGATCTTTCCCAATCCCACTGGGAACCTCCAACATTCAAGTCTATTCCCAGCATCTTCCAGTTTTCCACTGTCACGCTCCAGCTTGGCTGACCGTGGAGGATGCTCATTTATCCAACTCCTCCTGCTGAAACAGGGCAGGGGAATGTCCTGAGGAGATAAAAATCATGTCTAAGTGCTCAGGATGTGAGCTGAGAGAGCTGCTGATAGTTGAGTGATAGCTGGGTGACCGTGAAATCCCACTTAGGTCAGGTGAAGAGTAGGTACAAAAAGAAGCATGTGTTTACAATATTCAAAATAGATACACCGACAAAGAGTACCTTAGTAAAGGAATAATAACGTTTCAGGTACTAATGAAATCAGGAAAATGCTCTCTTGTTTCCAGTGGTTTCCCATCTTTGCAATCAGCAGAACATCTTGTCTATGCATGTGCCACATATCTCAGACTGAATACATCAAGGAAGCACCTTGTTGTGCAGGAACATTTTCACCATCTCTCCTTGAAATCCTTCAGGCAGACTGAAACTTTTTACCCTCATACTCCCATGAGATTTATTCTGTTTTCCCTTTCTCCAGCAAAAGGGACAGCTTTTGTTTGAAACACAAACGAACCTTTTCTTATAAGACAGGACCTGAAAATTTCCTTTCTGTTGGAGCAGATGCCCCCCTGTACACATCAGGCTATTTAAAAACACCTCAACCCTCTGTTTGCCTGAGGTGCCCTACTCCAGTAACCAACCTGGTGTATCAGAGTGAAATGTTGTATGATTGGGGTTTTTATAATCTCTGGCATCCTTCATCATTAAGTGATACAAATGATTGAATAGGCTGTACCCACACAGCTTGTTATTGGCCCTTGCTGGAGACCAGATACAAATATAATTATGCACTTGCGGGTGACTGTCACTAATAACTTGCACCTAAATGAAGTATTTCACAAGTTACACTATCATGTAAACACTGAATAGTTTGCTACTGTAGTGGAAAACATTTAGCACCTTTAGATCCATAAGCATGTACTAGAAGAGTGGGAAGCTGAGCCAAACAGTCACACGAATGTAACAGGCTGTAGCTCAAGAGGCAGAACAGTTGCTTAGCATAAAGTAAGTCCTGAGACCAGTGTCTACATTTTATGAGGGTTTTTGGTTTTGTTTTTTTTCTTTCCTGGCTTTTATTCTCCCTCAGGGCTATTGCACTCTTACACAGAAATGCATGCATGTCAATTCTGTCTGAGTGGGTGGGAGAGAAAAAATGTCTTAGAGATGGAGATAGAGGGAGGAAGGAGATAATCCCTTCTCTAGAAGAAAGTCTGTGTGTGCTTTTATTTTGTGAGCTGTCCTTTAGGAGAAGTGAAAAGAGTTGCCACTGAGTCAGTGAAAAGGAACAAAGGAGTTTGGAGACATTTATATAGGAAGGGGTGAATCTTGGGAATAAAATAAATCTTTGGCCCTGGATAGAGTCTGTGCCCTGTCCCACACCAGGGAATGGCACAGGGATGTGCTTTTGGACTGTGGATTCAGATTTGACTGCTAGCGAATACAAACTTGTGTGGATAACAGACAGCTAAGGAAATGGATGTCTTTCCTCAATTTGTGCTCACCGCACCGAGATGCCTCTGTTCCCTAAAAGGCAGGTTTTCATGCCTGGGTTCCTCAAGGGACAACTCCTGAGAGGGATACACTGCACCATGCTGGAAGAGAAGGGAGAAAAGGTTGTTGCTGGTGTCTGTGTCCATACACATGCACAAAAGCATACTAATTAATAAAGAGTTATCTGGGGCGAGGGACCTAATGCACAAAGAGAAGCAGTGTGCAGGTCTGACTCCTGCTGAGCTTCATAAATCTGTTTCCCTGCTGATAATCTTGCTTGTACTATATTCCCACAAAGAGCGGGTCTTCCTTGCTCTCATATCTGAAATCTACCACAGAGAAACACTCCCACACAGAGGGAGGACTCACTCAGGGTTCTGTTGAAGGAGAAAACTTCAATTCCATTCTCCCCCTGCTATGCAGACAGATTTGGACACTTTCAGACATGTTTACTCTCTCCAAGCCAGGAGCTGTTGCCAAGCATGGTTTTTCTGCACCCCACGTAGCACCTGTAATGGAAAAGAAGACTTGAAGGAAAAAGGAAACAATAGAACACAGGAGAGAAAAAAAGAGTATGAGTGCTGGCTCTCTTATTAACTACATCCTAAGCAAGCCCACGTCTGCCTGCATTAAACCCCTTCTGTATAGGGACTTCTACGACCTCTCTCCCTCTGCTCCACATTCTGCTGGAACATCCCATGTCACCCTTTTTGGCACATCCAAAGGACCAAACATCGCATCTGTTGCCTTAAGAGACTGTGGGGACTTTTATCCACTCGTATCAGCCAGGGTGCTCACAGCTCTCATTTATAAGGATTATCTGGCATCACAGTTAATACGGATTGTTTGGTATCACATAAAGCAACATGCAAAACGAGGAGAGACTGTCCAGAGCTCAACACTAAGGATCACCATGGAAAAAAGATCTAACAAAGCTAGCTAAAAATGAGCTAAAAACACTTAGTTTTTTTGAGCTTCACATAGGAGAATGCCAAATATATATTATTAAATTGAGAGGGGATCTCATTAAGGCATATAAGTATCTCAGAGGTGAGTGCCACGAGGATGGCGCCAGACTCTTTTCAGTGGTGCCCAGCGACAGGACAAGTAGCAATGGCCATACACTAAAGCACCAGAAATTCCAGCTCAACATGAGGAAGAACTTCCTTACACTGAGGGTGGCAGAGCACTGGAACAGGCTGCCCAGGGAAGTCATGGAATCCCCCTCTCTGGAGACATTAAAAACTCACCTGTGTAACCTGCTCTAGGTGACTCGACCTCAGGAGGAGGGTGTCCAGAGGTCCCTTCCAATCCTAAGAATTCCGTGATTATGATAATATATTACTTATTAAATCTCACTAAATAATCATTAATTATAGTTTTATTAAATATAATAACCAATAATAATGTGGAAAACATCAAAGCATTCCAAAAGCATCGCTGCAACACGGATTTCAGTGTTTAACTACAGGGCTGCCACCTCTTTGCGTTATTTTCTTTTTTTTGTTTCCCCTCAGAAGAAAAAAAAACCACCAAAGTGAATTGCTTGTGTACCACAAGTGTTTGAAACGGCTGTAGGAGCGTCTTCTCGGGCGGGAGCGAAGCCGCTACTCGGGTCCCGCACCCAGGGGCCAGAAAAAACCTTGCGTCTCCTTCGAGCCGGAATCGAACCAGCGACCTAAGGATTCCCGTGGGGCGTTCACCGCTACAGTCCTCCGCTCTACCAGCTGAGCTATCGAAGGGACCTGCCCGCCGCCCCCCAGCGGCCGCACAAGCCGCCGCCCCGCCCCGCGCGCGGCTCTGCGCATGCTCCCGGCGGTGTCGGTCCTCGCGCGGCGCGAGCGGCGGGAAGAGGGTTCGGTGACTGGGCGGCGGCCGGAGCCGCCCGCACGTGTGGGGCCAGTGGCGCAATGGATAACGCGTCTGACTACGGATCAGAAGATTGTAGGTTCGACTCCTGCCTGGCTCGCATGTCTTTTAGCGGCGCTCCGCATCGCGGAGCAAAAGCTGGGCCCTTCACAGCAACACGCTCACCTCGCTTCCGAGTGTTCGCAGCATTCGTGGGCTACCGCAGTTGCTTATTCATAACGCCATGAGCCACCTTCTTTTGGGAAAATTGAATCCACAGATTGCTGTGTCCAGTTCCGCGGGCCTCCGCACAGGAAAGACATGGAACTTTCGCAGCGAGTCCAGAGGAGGGACACAAAGTGCTCAGAGGGTAGGAGCACTCTCATGTGAAGTCAGGCGAGAGAACTTGGGTTGTTCAGCCTAGAGACGGCTCCAGGGAGACCTCAGAGCACTTTCCAGTACCTAAAGGAGTTCCAAGAGAGCTGGAGAGGGACGTTTTACAAGGGCACGAAGTAACAGGACAAAGGGTAATGGCTTTAAACTGAAAGAGGGTGGCCTCAGGCTGGATGTGAGGAAGAAATTTTTTACAATGGTGTTCATGAAACACTGGAACAGGTTGCCCAGAGAGGTGGTGAATGCCCTCTCCCTGACAAGGTCTGGGGCTCTGAGCAACCTGATTGAGTTGAAGATATCCAGTGTCCCTGCTCACTGCAGGAGGGTTGGAAGTAGGTGACCTTTAAAGGTCCCTTCCAACCCAAAGCATTCTGTGATTTGATAATTGGCTGCTCTGAAGCTGTGGCGTGCTCTCAAATCTAATCATTGGGAATGCCTTCCTCGCCTCTCCTGCTTGCAAGCTCTTCTTTAAACACTGCATAGCCTTTATGTACATGAGAAATTTTTGGGTTTTGTTGCAAAATCACACACTTTTCATGCAGCTGTGCAACAAGGATGTTCTCACACTTCTCAAGACTAAGGGATAATTAGAATGTAAACAACATTCCTAATCACCGCAGCGTTGCTTGCTGCCTTCAGAGACCTCCTGGTTGTTTTCTTTGATGTTGTCTGTGAGAGTAACCATAGTGTGTCAGGCCAATGTGGAGTACGCTGCTCCTCTCCTAGGGCCAGAAGGTTTTGCCCCCATGTAATGTAATGGTGTGTTAATTGGGTTAATTTGGGGGGAAAAAATTTGAAAAATTTAAGCCTACAGTGGTGTTCTGCTTTGGGAAACACAACACTTCCAGGCAGACAAACGGGGTTAAATCATAGAATCACAGAATTTTAAGGGGTTGGAGGGGACCTTACAGATCATCCAGTCCTAAGGCCCCTGTCATGGATAGGGACACCTCCCACTAGGAGGTGCTTGCCTTGTTCAGGCTTGATCAGGCCTTGCTCAAGGCCTGATGCAGCCTGGCCTTGAGCACTGTCAGGGTTGGGACCCCCACAACCTGCCCGGGAAACCTGTTGCAGTGTCTCACCAGCCTCACAGCAAAGAATTTCTTCCTGATCTCTAACCTAAATCTCCCCTCTCATTTTGTACCTGTTTACTCCTTGTCTTGTCACTACGGTTCCTGACGAAGTCAGGATGATGAGACCAGATGGGAGAGAGAAGAGAAAAAAAGAGAAAAAAGAAGAGGAAAGTAAGAAGCCAGGAGTTGAGATCAGATGGGAAGCCATTCCCCTCAACCTGTGACCAGGGCCGGGAACGGAAAACGTGAAAAACAAGTGCGAGCCAGGCAGGAGTCGAACCTACAATCTTCTGATCCGTAGTCAGACGCGTTATCCATTGCGCCACTGGCCCCGCACAGGAATCGCTCTTCCCCGCTGTCCCCTATACCCGAGAGTGAGGGCGCGGGACGCC
>VZTI01001653.1:156611-174628 GCA_013397865.1 Struthidea cinerea | reverse complement strand
TTCCTTCGATAGCTCAGCTGGTAGAGCGGAGGACTGTAGCGGTGAACGCCCCACGGGAATCCTTAGGTCGCTGGTTCGATTCCGGCTCGAAGGAGACGTAAAGCTTTTTTTTTTCTCCCTCTTATGCAAAGTGCTTTTAAACAATTTCTCTTCAACCTTTTGCGGATACGGTTCCTTTTCAGATACGGTTCCTGCCGCATCGCAAACCGAGCCTGTGTGCTGTGGCTCTCAGGAGCAGCTGTTACTGCCGCAGCAGGGAATGCAGTGCCTAATGCAGGACTGCCAATACCTCCTGAATTTCTAAAGGAAAACAAGATGCGTGTTCATACTCCAACGTGCCACAAACCCTCACAAAGCAAGTCAGTGCAGGAGGATGCCTGCTGAGATCCCTTTGTCTCATCGCAGTTAATTAGGATTTTGAAATTCTGAGGGTCATTTTTCCAAGTCTCCTCTCTTCCAAATGTCTAGACACTGTTTTTACAGGATAAGGCTTTATCTAGTCATACTGCCACAAAAGGAATACATTTTCAAATCCAGCCAGCTGAAGTGTTCAAGTCCAGGCTGGACGGCACATCCCTGCCCATGGCTGGGGGTTGGAACTCAATGGTATTAAAGGTCCCTTCCTACCCAACTCATTCTAGGATTAGCATGTACTGACTGTCTCCCTTAGTGGAAAACTGCGTGTCTTTACCAGTGTCTATCTACTGTAGGTGTTGGCTGCCATGCAGTTGTCCCACCCTACTGCCTTCCCAACCCGGGGATGGGTGAAACTGGCACAAAGGACTGAGTCCTCTTGTATGAAACTCTGTACCCATTTCTCTCTCACAGTGAAAGGAGAAGCCAGATGTGCTGACTGAGCCGACTTTGGTTTGTGGAGGGAAGGAAGGGGGTTACTGTCACCTGTAGTCTTTCTCCCTGGTTCATAACGGCATGTTAAATATTTTCTTTTCTACAGGAAATGATAACATAGAAAAATAAATCAGTAATTTTAACTGTGCCCAGTTTTGCATGCTTCTTCATTTCTCTTTAATGATTTTATTCTAAAAAGAGGCAGAGATGTAATTCTTTTTGACTGAAATCATATTGGTATTCATTCTGATACAAGGTAGGCAGCCTAATTAAGTGACATACAATTGTATTTGAATTTTTTCATATTAAGCAGAACGGCTTATCCCAAACTTGTTGTGGGGAGAAAAGTGCACAAACTACCTAAATAACTAGTTAAATGGTGGTACACCTGAATTGTCTATGCTGCCTCTTCTGTTTGGTGTTTTGAGTGGATCTGGGTATGTGTTAATATCTAAGCATGCAAAGGAATAGATCTTTGACAATACATCTAGCCAAAACAGTTGCCCCTTGTCCATTTTTCAAATGCTTGGGCTTTTGTGGTCACAGAGACTGGATGCCATCCCAGTGAGAAATATTCCTGTCTTGTAGCAGATTATCTGGCGCTCTGCACTGGCTCTTGGACAGATGCAAAACCCCAGAGTAAGGTGCTGGATTGTAGATGCTGAAAAGCTTTGGTAGAGAAATTTTTCAGCTTTCTGCAGCATTCTGTGAGAGCTCTGTGGTTCTCATGAAAGCTGTGATAAACACTGATATGGGTTTTTTGTAACTGAGTTTTATCTGTGCACGTGGGATCTATTTTTCAGAGTTATGGTACACAGTGAGATAATATTTTGAAGTAGGTGTTGTAAGCTTTAGCCAATGGGACAGGGAGTGGCTGGTCCAAGATCCAGTAACCTCCTGTCATCTTTGGGAACCAAGTTATATAAACCAAATTATAATTAATTAAATAACTACCTTCTTCCTGAACTTGGATTGTGCCGTTACTCGCTGTTCTCGGTACATCACAGCGACGCTGGATGTCTCAGGATGTCTGCTGTTGTCCTCAGCAGCATCATGGTTCCACTCTCTGCACACACCTTTTGCTGGGGGAAATTGTTCCATATAGACGCTGATTCCAGTAAAACTACCGTGTTACATCACTTCATCACACTGATGATTTCTTTTTGCAAGCATTCTGCATTAAGTAAAGGACTTGCAATGAGCAGCTATAGCTCTGGCTGCTTTGCATGGGCAGGCACACCTGCTGCAATCCAAGAGCTAGTTCCTCTTTGGGGAAACCCTGAGTTGCCATTTTACACATTCCAGGGTGAGAAGCCGTAACTTTGGACAGCTGTCTCAACAGCTTCTCTAGCTGTTACTGGAATGAAGTTGTTGATAGTGTGGCAAGGTGAAGGGAGTGCTGCAGTTCATAGGTACAACCTTTATTAGTCAGAGTGGTTGACAGCCAAGGTAGATTTGAATACATGGTAGTTTACATATAAATAAATGTAGCAAAACAGAGAAAAAAACTGTGAATCTGTACATTTTGAGAAGATTTCTGGGTATGCAATTGAACTGTACACAAAACCAGATCACGTTAGCATACGTTCATGTTAGGAACTTTTCTGAAAAGCAAACAAAGGAGTAAAATCACACTGAAGAGCTAAGTCCTGAAATCCTTGTTCATCCTTTCTCACCATGTCCTCAAAATAGGTGATCTTCACATCAATGAGAGACACAAATGCTCTGGTACTCTAAAAACTAAGTTTCCCATTTGAAATTAAACCATGAGTTCAGACACTTAGATCTTTAAGCTGCGAGTCCTGGACAACCCCCTCAGAGGCTTGGTCCCTGGTTTGTTCTGAGGTTTTTTGCTAACTGAGATAATGCGTTGTTGCTCTTCTGTACAGAAACCTGTGTCTGTAAAAGGGATTTGCAAACATGAAGCAGCTTGTCCGTCTTTGCTTCACACTGTGAGATCAAGTCATAAATCTTTCCCAAGAAAAAGCTCTCATTTAGGAAGTGTAAATAAGAACCGCATGGCTTGCAGTACATCTCAAGCCCATGGAGATAATTTCCTTGATTTTGGTGAACTTTGGCTCTGGCTCTCTAGACCCATCAGAGGTGTTGCATGTGAAAAAATTCCCCAGTTGCTTTTGCTAATATGGGATTTACTTTTTCCTTCCTGGCTTTAGGCCTGCTCTGTAGCCATTGTTGAAATCAAGGGTGCAGTTCCTAGTGAATTCCATGGGAACAGGAGGATGGATTTCACATGGGAAAGGATTCCATGTATAACACATAGCTTTACACCAGGCTTTTCTCCCAGTGCCTCTTTCAGCTCCCTGCTGGAAATAGTCACTAGGTAACATTTGGATATTTTCACACTAAATTTCTCTACCAGACAGTGAAACTTAGGAAATCACTTCACCTGCAGATTTATTGTGTAGTATGTGCTCTCCCTACTCCTTCATTGGGGATAACATCCTGTGCCAGAGCAAACACCCTGAAAAGGGGACTAGTGAAGGAAGCCAGAAGAGGAGTGTGTGTGCTGGTGTCCTCAGCACATACCCAGTCTCTGTGCTCTGCCCATCTGACAGCACCCCAGTGCTGCCTGATCCATCCCCCTCGTGGGAAGATGTGAGGCACTTGGCTGCCACTGGAAAGACCTGCCTCTGGGGCCGTGCCTCCTCAGTGGCAGGATGGTGTCACCAATCCCCTCTCCTGGGACCACCGGGTTGGATGGGCACATCCTCACTGGGCAGGCAGAGTGGCAGTCTGGAGTTATGTACATATGAGTGGTTTCCAAAACCATTGCAACTGAGGACAAAGAGGAGCCTGTGGGTAGGAGGGAAGCGAGTGCCTCTGCACAGCTCCGGCCATGCCAGGATCTTCCCTCTTTTCTGAAGCAGAAAACCAGGGCGTTTTCTGACTGCAGATGTGCGTGTTGGCTGTCCCCAGTGCCTGCACCCAGAGAACAGATGTATAACCTGAACAGGAAGTAATGGTCTTTAAAATAGCCTTGATGTATAACCTGAACAGGAAGTAATGGTCTTTAAAACATCCTTGTGTTATGGGACTTTTAAAGAAACATTGAAAGTAGTATGTCTTGACTTTGGAGTTACAGCTGGTTCTATAAAACACATTATTTTCCCATATATTTAACTGCCACTGAATGACATTTGATGTCAAAGGTGAGAATAGAAGGAAGAAAATAATGTTTCGCAACAGCGGGATCCAATTTTAACCAAGGGAGTTACACTTTTGGCTAGTTATATATTCACCAGTCTGTATAATTTAGTGGAACATTGTGACCCCCTTTAGACCACAGCATGCAAAAGTAGCAAATACACAGAACTGACAATGATTGATGTAAAATGATCAATAAGGAGAAATTCAGCTGCCTCAGGCTTAAACAACTGTGTCAAATCAGTGAAGTGCTAAGTTTAAGATCTAAGAGGTATTCCTTTAGGTCTTACAAATTAGTGGCCTAAGTTCTTCATGCTTCCTTTAGCCATACCCATACGTATCTCCACTGATTTGTACAGTGGTACACCTGAACACACACCTCATTCCTACCTCTTTATTTAAATTTATGCCATGTGTTCTTAAAGCCCCTGTGCCTGGCACAGAGGGAAGGATTCAGTCTTACCCCAATGAGCTGGTGAGGAGGACGGTCACTCCTTTGCTGCTTGCCTTCCCTGCCAAGTCCTTGCTGCTCCCACAGCCCCAGTGTCTGTGCTGGTGTGATGGCTCCCAGCCCAGTGCCAGCAGGGCAGTAGGGCTAGAAGCCAAGGGCATGGTGGAATAAGCCAGCTGGCAGGAAGCTGTTGGCTGGGAGCCAAAAGGAGGAGCTTTGCCACAGGCCTGTGGGAAGAGGAGAGAGGCTCTGGCACAGCCCAGGGTCAGATTTCCACTCCCCATGGCCTTTGCCCACTGTCTCATGGGCAGCAGCTTTGGTTTGAAGCTTTTGCAGGGGAAGACACAGAGTCTATGTGTACTTCTGGATGAGGCTTCTGGATTTGGAGTGACCTCCAAATCCAGGAGTAACAACCATCAGAAAAATCTCCTTGCACTTTGTCTTGGCTCAGGATTTATAATTTATAATTGCCAGAGCTGGGTCCCAGCAAGCCAGTAGCCGCCCTCCAAAGAGCACTTCTTCTCTGGGAAGGTGAGCCTCAGCGGTCTTGCCACCAACTTTCTCCTGGAGACCTGCTAAAGAGCACTTCTGGGGCTCCCTCACAGGAATGTTTCACATCCAGCAAAACGGCTGCAAGCAAGGAAAGTTCTCAGGGCAGGGAGAGACATAAAGTGTGTCCATAAAGGGACTCAAGACTGTGTTTGGGAGGTGAAACTACAGCTGAGGGCAGGGAGGACACCAACTATACCAAAGGGAATATTATTAGAGAGAAAGACAATTTGAAGCCGTGAGAGACCAGCATGCTCTGTACAGGCCATAGGTACCTCCATACACAATGCAGGTGTCAATCTATTGGAAGTAGCATAGAGGGAGATTCTGCCTTGGTAGGAAATTACTCTCAGGTTACTCTTGATTAGCTTAATGACAACTATGAACACAGGCTGCAGAACTTATCACATGTTTTTTCTCACTGTGAGACTCAGTGAGAAGCACCAACAGGTCGCTCGCCTTCTCTAGGACTCCGTGCGATAGCTCCGATGGCTGTCCCCAATCAGCTGTGTCTTCTCAGTAACGTTAGCTGGCTGAAGCATAATAGGAGTTTCTCCGTCTAAATTGGAGAGGATGACAAAAATTACTTTAAGAACCGTTCACTTGCTACCAAAGTCAGATTTCTTGTTAGCACCACAATGTTTCATTTGCTGTTCTGGTTACAACTTAATCTGGTTTCACAGACAGCTGTGTGGGTGCCAACAAGGTGGCACTGGCCACACCAAGTCTACAAATGCTCTTACTCCTTGTTCTCATATAATGTCAGATTTCTGGGTGGCTATTGCTGCTGCTGTTAAACTGGACATTTGTTTTGCCTGGTGCTTTGCAGATCTTGCAGGCTAAAGGTTTCTGCCTGTTCTAATAGCAAGTGCTTGTTCCTACAAATGGCTGAATATAATGAGCACTGTTGTGAGTCAGCAAGCACTAACCTTGAGGGTGTTTGTGAGAATGGGACAGAAATGAGTCTTGAAGAAAGCAGAGTTAACAGTAAAGAAAGAGGAGAGTTAAAAGGAAAAAATGTGTGAGCAGTAATAGTAATACACTTGAGAGGAGAGAAATCACATATATCCTGAAAGCCAGCTAGTTAAATAAAAAATGTTAAATTGAATTTGAAGTCTTATGTAATGTATATGCAATAGGACTCGGGGAATTACTATTTTAATGAATTTGGAGCTACCAACACTTCATATTATCACTATATAAGCTGTGTACTTTCTCACTCCATGCAATTTTGTGTTTGCTTTTCCAATATATCTATAAAAAATGCATTTGTTGTAGAGTGGAGGAAAGTAGAAGTGAAGTCTTTACAGAGTTCCTTGATGGCTACTATGTTCCATCTGATAAAGAACAAGGTTTGGTTGCCCTTCTCCTGGGGTTGCCCTTCTCCTGGGCCTCCTTCCAACCCTCAAGTTTTTTGGAGGGAGGGAAGTACTCAAGTCTCAGAAACTGACTTTTACAGGTTCTGCCATTTTAGTGAAGAGTTTCATATGAAAACTCTGGACTATCTATATCTTGATACTACCACAGCCTTCACAGTATTTGAATACAAGTTATTACTTTTTTTACCAAGTGACCAAATGTTCAGGAAAAAAATCTCATCTGACATTTCCTCCTGTTTACATGACAGTTGATGGGATGAATCATGGGCAAAAGATGTAATGTACAGGAGTAACTTAACCCAGAGCAGGAATCTAATTGCATGCCATACGGCTTCCACTCAGTGGGGGTAGAACAACTTTGACTCTGTCAAGGTGAAAGGCAAGAATGATTAAATGCCAAGCAGCTTCTCTGTATGGGCAATTCCGTATTTAGACACAAGGTCAAAGACAGACGTGTTTCGTAACTTCTAAAAGTATATGAGTAATTAATGCCTTGAGCTCAGCTCAGGCTCATATTAGTTTGGCAGTTCCAATCCATTTTTAAGTTGCTCTGTGTTTTCTAGATTTCTGAGCAGCATTCCCTCCCACCCACTGCTGCCTCCAAGTTGTTCATTTGCTGGAAGACTGTTGATGGAGGGCAGAGATTAGCCCTCTGTTCATTTTGCTGTGATACCCAGGTGTGCAACAGGAGAACAGGACCCACTGCAAATCTGTCGCATTGCCTCCAGCTGATCTGCAGACAGCTCTTAGCTGACACCCTCACCAAACATTTTGCTGCTTGCACCCTCCTAAGATTTATGATAGGGTTTTTTAGCAGAACAAGGACCCATGGCACAATAAACTGTACAAATATAGTCTGCTAATGGCAAGCTGCAGAATGGAGGTGAGGCAAAATTCACAGTTTAAACTGCTTTCTATAGATAGTTCCTGCTCACTGTTCGCCTACATTTGTATCATATGGAGTGTGGAGGAGACAATGAAGTGATAAAAACTTACTGCTTCTGAGTCGGGAAAGTATTTTGCTACTCAGGATCTTTTATTCTTTTTCCCTTTTTTTCTCTCCCAGAATTCACTTTCTGTAAAATAAAAGTTGATCTAGAAATGCCTTGCTTTGTTCTTACAATGATAACCGAACAGGAGGGAGCAGACCTGCCAAACTGCTTTGAGTGCATCATTACAGCCTGAGGTACAAAGGCAATCCAAATTCCAATGCCACCTCCTCTGGGAACACAAAAGTTAAAAAAAATTTTGCCATCAACTTCAGTGGAAGCAAAATCTGTCAACCTGCCCCATGTGTGTGGGAAAGTGATGAAGTGTTGCACGTGTCTGTGCTGCGGACAAGCGAGTGACATTTCCCTCTGCCAGTGTATTTTGACAGGTTACCCATCATGGCACAATACCACAGATTACCTTATTTTGCACCTTTCTAATGCCACGTTTGATCTGAACCACTAAAAAAAGGTCATGTTTAAAATGTAATAACTTATTGTTAAATATGTTTAAATAATTAAACACAATGTTTAATTTTTTCGTCTTCTGCTCTACATTAGGTCAGAGTCTTCTGGTACAAATCAATAGTTGTGAGGAGAAATCCTTGTAAGCTAAGTATGTGCCAGGGCTTGCAAACCCCTAATTTCCTTTAGTTCTTATGGTCATGTTACCCGTGGAAGTACATGCTGAAAAATGAGGCTGTCAAGGGAGACATGGAACTAGCTGAGCACTGGAACCAGTCAAATTTATTTGACTAAAACCTTCTTCTAGAGGAGTATAAATTCCCCTAGAAATTCTCTCTTTCTAGAGAAATGGCATTTCAACAGAATTGCAGCCTTTGGCATGATTGTGTTGATTTCAGTGACAACTAACTTTGCTCGTACATTTTAGGGAATGGATCACTGAATCTTTGGCCTCACACCTCTTTCTTTTTCACTAATAATTATGTTTTATGGTACATTAGTTTGAGGAATGAAATCAGCTGTGTAAAACCTTAATTTTGTTAATGAGAAGTGTGAGGAACTGAAAAACTACTATAGTTCTGTCAGTTTGATAGTTGAAGACTAAATCTGAACTCTTTTGAGCAGTACAGCCAGCACCAGGCAACTCCCACTGAGCACAGCTGCTAAGGACTCACTCTCAGAGGTTTTTAGCATCAGGAATTGTGATGCTTTATTGATGTTGCGTTCCTCAGAAAAGTGGCCTTAGCATGAAAATCTACATTTTGACCTCAGCAAAAAGTTCTGGTTAGCAATAATGTAGATGCTGGGGACAGCAGGAAGCAAAGAAATTAATTACTGGCTAGAATGCTCAGTCTGTGCACAGAGGGCATGCAAAGAATTTGGATCCTAATAGAATCTCCTCTTCCAAAATGAAATCTGCTGCACAAGTGATTACAGTTTGTTTCTGAATTACATACAGGAGCATTTCTATTATTTACCTAAAGGAAGGCATGAGTATTAATTTCTATGGCCCAACATTCAAAAATGCACAATCTTTGCTATTCTAAAAGTCAGCTGTGTCTTTCTGGCCAGCATGCCTGAAGTTGGGGCGACAAGGGAAGAAGGAAGGGAGGAAGCTCACTTTGATCTGGTTGTCATTCTTTTTTTTTTCTAACTGCATTGTCTGTTTTCCTTTCAGCTGCAGAAAAGATGCTAATGTTACCCTTTGTCATAAAGTTTTTATTTTTATTTCTTATACATTGCTCTCTTTTAAAATAAAGTGAATTCTGCTTTACTGAGGCTTGCTGGTTTTGATTAGGAGGAAAATGTAACAAGACTGAAGAGGAGAGTAGGAAAGGTATAAAGATCTGGTTTTCTTCAGACCCCACATATATAATTAATATTGTTTTCCAAATACTTAAAACATGAAATTCCACATTATGTTAATTTTTCAGACTGGTACTTTGCTAAACATTTCAAATTATTTTTTAAAATTGGTCTCAGTGGGACTCGGTGGGCGTAAAGGGATGTCAAGGGGGCCTGAAATTAAAGAATACCAATACCTTCTGCTACCTGTGCCAGAAGGAGGGAGCAATTATTTTTCTGCCACTGGGGAATTTTTTGCTGGATTTTAAGGGAGAATTAAAATTAAAAATAAACAAACAAATCAGGCAGAAATTAAACATGCTGATTCTTCAAAGTCCCATCCTTCTACTTCAGACTTGGCTTTGGTAACACAGACTCATGAAGAGCAAGACCCATTTTAGATTTGCACTTTTCAGGTGTGTAATGTCATAGAATTTTTTAGATTTGTCTCAAATAAGGCATTGTGGTTATAAAGTTTTCACTATTAGTTTTTATTGCCTTTGCAGAGACTGATTAAGTATGATCAATTTTTAAGCTGTGTTTACCTTGATATGCCTCTAGGCAAAATCAATTTAAAACCACCACCACACATTGGCAAAACAGTTATAAAAATAGCATTTGTTTCAACTACTACAAGTGTTTTGTTACATATTTATGGAAGGGTAAATTTGTGTGAAAAGTTGGTGGGGAAAAATTTCTTACTGCTAAAGGAACATGACATTTGCAATCTGGCAGTGCTATTTTAAGCATAATAAACATAAGAATATAACAGTATGAGATCTTCCATAACAATGGAAGAGAAAAAGAGTGAACTGACTTCTTGGGTCCTTCCTCATAAAAAACCATAATCTTAATCATAGTTTATATAAATTTGCAACTGAAAAGTGTCCTCAGTCTTTCCCTGGTACCTTGGGTTCTTACTGCTGGAGCAAGGGTCATTGCATCTCTCACCCTGTACATACCAATCCAGTCTGAGATGTTTCTACTTCCACTGAATATGAAGGCAAAACCTTCAGCAGATTAGGACAGAGCTCTTTGTTCAAAGCATGTATCCCACACTAGTGCCAAATGAGGAAATCACCACCATCCTCTCTCGGCATAGCCAAAACCTGAATGTGCAGCTGGGGGAATGCAGCAAAGCCAAAGAAAGAGGGTGACCTACTGCAAAGGTCATTCTGCTGCCACAGGCCCATGTTCCTGGCTCCTAAGTTCCCTGTTCCTCTTGTCCCTGTGTTAGCACTTGGCCTACCCCACCATGAAGCACACCAGGGAATTAAACGGGCCAGGAACTACACACATTTTTGAGAGGATTAGTTTACACCTGGATTTTATCCAAGGCCTGGGTAAGATAGTAGTACTGCTACTGCCAGTGCAGAAGAGAGTGAGCAGCTTGGGGGCTGGATGGGAGAGGGACAGGACCATGGTAGCTCCCATGAGAGCTTACTCTCTTGGGTTACTGCACAACTTTACTGTTGGAAACTTTTCATCTTTTCTTGAAGCCTTTTCTTGAATGGGTACAATATCCACCACAAGCAGGGGTAAATTTTACAGAAGTCGAGTCTGAATGACAGCTTATTCAGGCAAATCAGACATGACAAGCACCAGTCCAGTAGAGCCTAATGTATGAGTATAGGATCTAGGAAATGAAGGAACATCATGGACATGGGGGCTACGGGGTGGACATTGCCTCTTAAAATAAGCCCTAAGACTTTTGCTGTTTAAGTGTCTCATAAGCGATTCAGGAGATATTTAGTTGTAAGTGCCATAAGTTTGGTTTTGCATTTATACGTAACTTGGGAAGTTCACTGGGTCGTGGTCTTTAGCTAGAGTGAATTGGCACATCTCCACTGAAGTCTGGAAGCAGCCTCAGCATTGTGAGCAGAACATCTGGACTACAGGCTTTAAAGATTGTTTTGAACAGCTTTGCCACATGGCAAGCCCCTACAATACACACCTCTTTCCATGTCGTTCTTAATTTGCTCTTCCAAATCTTCTGGAGACACACAAAACTCCTGCTGTTCCCCCTCGGGTGCCTTCGGTTTACACCTTCCACAGCAGCAGTTGAAGCAGCAGCAGAGGCAGCAGCAGAGGTAGCAGCCCGTCAGCAAACCACAGACTGCAAACAGGCCCTGGGTTAAACATAGCGGGACGAAAATCCTGTCAGCAGTGACCTTCCTCAAACTTGTGGCTGTCTCTTACAGCTGAAGGAAGATTGTCAGAGGAATTCTGGTCCCTAAGTGCTTGGCACTCAGAGGAGTCCACCTGCTGCACCAGTGCCTGAACAAGGGCCAGAATCTTCCAAAGCCCTCCTCACCCACAAGCTCCTATTTGTCACCAAGGACCATGTCCACAAAGAAGACACCAACCAACAGGCCCCCACATGCTCAATATTTGAAAGTCTGTTGTTTGGCTGATGGCCCTCAGAAAAACTCTCCAGGCAGTATGCAAAACCCCACCCACCTTAAAATGACTCATTTCCATCTTTAAAATGACTCATTTGCCCAAGATCATTTTTGCAAACACTTATTTACTGGCAAACTCTTGTCAATAACAAAGCTGGGAGAAAAAGAAGCAAAGACCCAGATGCATCCCACATAACTCTGGGCACTGAACTAAGGCATACAGTTTAGGACTGTAGCCCCTGTGGACTCCCCACACAGTCAAAGAGAAGGTAAAAGCCCTTCCAGAGGGAGATTCAGCCATAAAAGTATTTGAATTGCCTAATGTGGGTGTCTCCCTCTCTCCCCATTAGCCTGTGCAGGACCACGCAGGTGACATCTCCTAAATTATAGTCCTTGGACTACAGTTTCTTGATCTGGGGACACAGGTAGCAAGAAGTTCCCACCTTTGCTCATTCTTGTCCCCGTGGCACAAAGCATAGAGGCTTCAGGAGAGCCAACACAATTGCCTGGGGCCAAGACCCGAGATCTCAGTCAGAGTCAAGAGCCAGAAAATTTAAATTTACAGAGCTTTCTTCCCTCAGACCAAGTCAGTGCCTGGGTTCACAGCACAGCTCCGCAGATGTTCAACTGTGTGCTGCATCACAGCAACGGGACCTGTAGGAGGGGAGAATTCAGGTTGGCATTGCCAGTCTGTGCTCCATAGGGGCGTGACAGCAACCTGGCTCCTGACCCAAGGTAGTTCCAGGACTACATGGAGATGTTTGTGACACACAGAAGAAGGCTCCATGGACATGTCTTCATGGACGTAGTGGTATAAGAGCAAAGGAAAACCAGTGACATTCCTGGAAAGCAAGTCAAAGCTGATATGTAGAAATAAATGGAAAGAGGGTAGATTTAGATTAGATATTATGAACAAATTCTTCATTGTGAGGGTGATGAGGCACTGAAACAGGTTGTCCTGAGAAGTTATGGGTGCCCCATCGCTGGAGGTGTTCAAGACCAGGTTGAATCGATCTCTGATCTAGTGGGAGGTCTCACTGCACGTGGCAGGAGGGTTGGAACTGGATGATCTTTAAGGTCCCTTCCAAACCAAACCATTCTATGATTCTCTGAATGTGTAGGTAAAAGCAGCACAGCTTTGTGGCCACCAGGTACATATGGATTGGAGGTACAGCCAGGCTTTAGCATTATAGTTGTACAGTCTGCCCTTTGCTAACTATTTGATATATTCGTAAGACAACATGCTGCTGAGGAAGAAAGTAAGCACAAATGTCAGGATATTGTCAAACTTAGACAACGGAGCTATGCAAATAATATTATTATGTATGCATGTCTGAGCTAACGTTAGTGGTGGCAGACTGGAGCATCTTTGAAGGTAATAAGACTATTTATATGCCTAATATTAATGTAAGTGTGTATCCAGAGTGAGCAAGGTGGTTTTAAATGAAAAGAAGGACTCTGACTTTTTGTCTTAAAATGCTTTCTTTCTAATGGACACCTGAAACGGTGCCATAATCCCTAAAGTAAGTTATCTGACTGCTTATCATGTCTGCCATAATGGAGAATAAATCACCGCAACATACAGAATGAAAAAAAAAAGAATAGAAGTATATAGAGGGGAAAACACATTGAGTTTATTCATGATACCTTTAATGTTTCAACATTTCCTGTGCTTATATTATCATAGTTGGTAAATCAAAAATCAGTTTATTGATGTCATCAATAAACTGTCTTCATGGTAGTGGCTGAATTGTTTTTTTGCTAAAACAGTTCAACAAACAACCTCTATGCCTGCCAGTGGAGAAGCAGCTCGACTTCCCATTACCCACGTCTCTATGTTCCTAGTTTAATATGCCTGCTAAAAAGTCTGGCACTCTGAAAAAGAACAGTAATTTTCATTTTGCATTTCTCCTTTCATGTGAGTTTCCTTACTGCTAATGATAAAACTCCTGGCGGCTGTCAGATTTCCTCAATATGAATGTGCTGGGAAGAGGAATGTTTGCAGTCAATGAGGAAGATAATAAGTGAAGGTTGTGGTCCTTAGTCTCCTCCACCAAAAGGGAGGAAATCAGGAGTCCAGAAGTCATCTGTAGATGATGCCTCAGACTCAAATAGTATTATGATGACCAATACAAAAATTTCAAACTGACCCAGCATTTGTGCACGAGTTAAAAAGAAATGAGAAATAGTGAGCTCAGCTTGCAAAAAAACCGCCACTTGGTGGCCTCTTTATACTTTGGAGGTGGCAAGATTTTAGGTTGGGGAAGAGATAGAGAGATCACCTGTGATAACCCTCAAATGAGTCTATATACATATTTTGGATTTTTTGCACAAAATTCTTGAAAACCAGGAAGCAATGATTGCTTGCTCTCAGCATGTCTTGTCTCACCTCTGGGATACAGCTTGCTTGAAGCAATCCTCACATTTCTCCTTTAGTTGTTAGGGATGTATTAGCTTCTCTCTGTACTACCCACTGCTCTCTTTATGAGTCAAAGCCACAGTGGTTATTTCTGTACCCAATTTTATGACTCCAGAGGATTTTATACTCCATAAAATCTCCATTAAAGATCACCAAGTAAAAGAAAAATAAAAGCTAAAAAAAAAAAACCCAAGAAATAGTGAAGAAAATATTTTTTGTCAAAATTGTTAAAGGAGTCAACACTGTTGCCCTCTCAGTGCTAAGGCCACCTAACTGTGGCAAAGAGGCAGAAGGAGAGGGTGGACAGCAAAGACAAGGGGGAATGATCCATCAGGCGATGACAGCAGCTTTGGTGGGATGTCCAGCCTGCAGCAGGAGTCAGCTACAGCAGCTGCAAGCAGGCAGCTTCCAACTAGCCTCTGAGGGGCAGCACCTTTGCAAATTTAATTTAAACACCAGTACTTTATTCATTGGTTTCGTGCACTGTTCTGCATTAGAGGAGCTTCTGCCTCATCCTGTTTCAGAAGACAAATTATGGTTTCTCAGACCCCCAAAGTGCCCAAGTGACTTCCCAGATTAAAAGGGGAATGTGGGGCAATGCAGCACGGGCCTGTTCCTTGCTGAACAGAGGAATCGGCGTTCCACAGTTCTCAGATAAAAACTGTCATTGAGCGCTTGCTTCAAACAGTACAGTTCATCTTCCTATGTATCCCAGCACAGTCCAGCAGAGTGCTTTCCTGTGCTTCTGTGGCGGGAAACAGGTGGGGACTGCATGCATTTTGCACATTTGCAATTCTGTTTGTGTTGCGTATCTGTAACATTTCAGTATTTGCAGAAGCACTTGAATTTGATCTATGCAAACATCAGAGGACACCAATGTGATAAGGGAACAAATGAACCCAACTCCTTCCTTCATGACTAGAACAGCCCATTATGTGTTTTTCCTTGAGCAATATGCAGGGTTTTGATGTATCATTCTCTTCCTTTCCTACTCTCTTCCTCTATTCCACTCTTCTAAACTTTTCTTCAAGTTCCTTTCTCTCACTCCATCACCAGTGCACATCTATAACACCATAATCACAGTGTTATATATTATTATTGCTTACTTATGTTGTGTGCTATATATAGCAAAAAGGACAGCTAAATTTGTATGGTAATAATTTATTAATTGGTTGTCACATAAATGGGACTTCTTGTTTTTGAATAATGAGTCATTTTTATTTAGTCATTACAGAAAAAAAAGTCAAAATTAACCTGGAGCACTAGATTCAAATCTAATTAATGTCTGAAAGTGTTACAAAACTATATACCAGGTTAAAAAAAAGAGAAAACTTTCTATATTAGTGCTAGTTTGAGCTTACTTTACATTCTGCCACTGTTGATTTTCCAGATAATATTGTTTTATTAAGTTTTTAGTTTAGAGTCAGATCCGAATATTTCTTAAGCCTGTGGAGAGATCATGTTTTTCAGGGGGTTCCTTGTGTATGTAATTGTCAGCGTGCATTGTAACATTTGATTTCCAAAATAAAGTAACAGCTTACCTTTGCCCACCAGCTTGAGAGCATGAAGTAGGTGTTAACATTTTCCTCACCAAACTGTTCTGCCACATAGAGCCCTAATGATCCATACTTGTCATATATGTTTCGCTTGGACAGATCAGTCAGGGTTGCATGAGCATTGTTGATCTCTTTAAATTTTTCTGCAGCCTCTGGATTGTCTGGATTCTTGTCAGGATGGTATTTCAGAGCCAATTTTCTTAAACATGAGACACAAAAAAACCAGAGGGAAAATAAGTCATTTGTATGTGTGCGTGTATACAGACACTTAACATTACAAAAAATATTTTCATAGAGTTATAATAATTCTGAGCTGCGTGTTCAGCCTTCTTTTTTCCAGCTCTGATGTACTCAGTGGAAGAAAAGTGACACAAAGGAACCAAACATGAAAATTTTGGTGAAAGAGGTGTGCCTATTACACTGAGAATGAACTTTGTGTATTGATACCTAGTCAGCTACTGTGTTAAAGTAGACGGTGATATATGATGAAAGCACAGATTGCAACATGATAATAAATCACAGGCATTTGTTGCATTATGATTGCCAACTCGTTTGCATCATTTAGCAGGTTTTAGCAAAGATAAAGATTTTTTAAAGGTTGTTTAAAAACATGATGATCACAGCGCTTATCCAGGCAACATTATTTTCTTTAGAGCAAAGGAAATTCTGTGTTCAATTGCCTATCAATAGTAGCTATATTAAAATGTTGTAAACAGTGTCTGTGTTTGCAGAAGCCCAGACGGTGATGACTGAGAACACAGTTAGGAGTTGCAATAGAAGGGAAGCATCTTTTTGAAGCACAAGGTGGAAAAGCATAATGAGTTAATCGCAGTTTTTCAGTGCCCTTCTTTGGGCCTAATTCCCTACTGCTGCACTTCTGAGACAATCCTTAAAGAAGTGAAAGGGGATTGTCATAGGATCATAGAATGGTTATGTTCATAGGATCATGGAATGGTTAGGGTTGGAAGGAACCTTAAATCTAGGTCTGGCCCCCCCACCACGGGAACAGACAACTTTCACTAGACCAAGTTGCTCAAAGCCCCATCTAGCTTGTCCTTGAAGACTTCCAGGGATGGGGCATCCACAACTTTCCTGAGCAAGCTGTTTCAGTGCCTCGTGACCCTCACAGTAAAGAATTTCTTCCTAACATCTAATCTAAACATAGTCCTTTTTAGTTTAAAGTCATTGTGCCTTGTCCTATCACTTCATGCCCTGATAAAAAGTCCCTTTCCAGCACTCTTGCATGACCGCTTTAGGTACTAAAAGGTGCTCTGAGGTCTTCCCCGAGCCTTCTCTTGTCCAGGCCAAACCACCCCAGCTCTCTCAGCCTGTTTTCATAGGAGAGGTGCTCCATGTCTCTGATCACCCTCGTGTCCCTCCTCTGGTCTTGCTCCAGCAGGTCCATGTCCTTCTTATCTTGGGGTGCCCAGAGCTAAATGCAGTAATCCCTGTGTGGTGTGAGAGTGGAGTAGTGTCAACTAGTTTGGGCTGCTTACGCCAGTGGAAGCCTTTACTAGGACAGGGTTTGACACTGCCTTTCCCCCCGACTGTACTCAGGGCTATGGCATTTGAGGGCAGGTACAGCTTGAAAAGTACAGTGTGTGACTCTTGGCTCACAGCACAGGGGAAGCACAGCATCAAGAAGAAAGGGTTTCCTTCCAACTACGCTGAAGCACTGGTACTGTGAGCTCACACACACTTGCAGAACAAACATAGACAGAAATACATCTTTTCAAAAATCACCACTCCCTGTGAAGAACTTGCAGTGTTTGCAGGACATTTATTTAATGACTAGTGCTGACCTCTAGTGGCATCGAAGTGGTTTAGTAGTGTTTTAAGCTGATGCAATCACAGCCAAGCTACCTTGCATTTTGTAAATGTTCTCTCCAAATATTCTGAGAGCGAGCCATAACTGCTATGACCAAAAATAGTATTTGTGGTGCAAAGGCAGTGTACCTACACTTCCTCTAACAAATTTAACCTCAGAGTAGAGTCCCACTTGATTTCCTTGTGAAGTCCCAGTACAGGTTACTCCTCCAGCAAAAAGTAACTGCTTTGTTCCTGATGACAGTTCCTGCGTGGGAGACATTCTGCCAATATCAAGACTGGTATGAGTCTGGGGATAGCTTCTGCCAATGATCTCTTCAATTCTGTTGAACTCAAGTCACAGAATCATAGGTCATAAATAACTCCTTAAACATGTGTCCAATAGCATGAATAAGTTCATGTTCAGTCATATTTAAAATACTGTGCATATTGCACCTTAAACACAAAGTTTTGGTCACGTTTAACATGTGCCCTAAACACAACAAAACATTATATATGAGAACTGGAAAAACAAGCTAAGTCTTGCACGACTAATGACATTATGTACCATCCAAGTATTTAAGTAAGTTCTGCAATCTATCCCTTTTCTTACCTGAAAACAAACTCCAACAATTAGGGGGGG